>JBCJKH010045734.1:0-22019 GCA_039877255.1 Loriculus beryllinus | reverse complement strand
GAGAGACAAAGTGTAAATCTCTAACAGCCAAGTGCTTTTAGTCTCTTGGGAAAGATTGCTGCCACATAGATGTGGTTTCCTCTGGCACAAGGTGATACTCCAGACCTCAAAAGAGTCAGAGGGGGTCTTTCTGCTGATACAGTGAAAATGCCCTTGTGTGATTGAGCGCCACTAATTAAAACCAAAAGAGAATATTTTCCAATGACAACTTGCTATTTTTCCTCCCTTAAGAGAGCTGTCTGACATCTAAAGGGCAGAGCTCTACACAGGCACGCACATAGTCTAGAGTGTGCCCCTATTGTAATTGTTATAGTTGTTATAACAATTGTTATTGTACTTGTTATAGAACAAACAACTCTGGAAACACACACAGCCAAATGTTGGGTTTAAAAGCAGGAAACTCTCACCTGGATTGTTCTGCTTCTGACCTGTACTTTACACTGCACTATTTTGTGTGTTGTTCTTTCTCTTCCCCAGAGCAGACAGAAACCAGATCTTAAAACATTCACAATGAATTTTCAAATGAATAACATGTGAGCCTTTGTCTAAAAGGTGAAGTTGTTGTAAAAATCAATGTCAAAGGGAATGCTTTGCCAATTCAATTATACTTGTTCCTCTCAAACTGAAAAAAATAAAGAGAAAAGAAAGGAGAGAAAAAAAGATGTGAGCTTATTTCAAGCCCAATAAATGTTCCTCGGACTAACATCCCAACTGTGTAAATGTTCTCATGGCTTCTTATGCCAGCTCCCCTCAAGGGGTCATAATTAACTCTAAATAGGGTTACCTTGTTTCAGAATCACTCTAATGTCAAGCAGTGTTTCTGCCTAAGTCCACAGATTTAAAGTAATGTGTGCATCAGATGGCATGAAGTTGTCCCAGAAATGGGAACCATACATCAAAATCTAAACCCAAATAAGTGTGATTGGCCATGGCAGCTGTCTAGAAAATAGTCAGTTTCATTGAGTTTTGGGCAAGTCTCATTTTAGGATTGACCCAAAAGAAAAAGAAATCAGCAAGATAAAAGCATAAATGGCTGAATCCAGGCCATGGTGGGAAGGGCTGAAGGGCACAGCAAATCCTTGTACAGATGTGGCAGCACGAAGGTTCGTGGGCTTTAAGATTTCCTCACTGGGCATGATCCAGCTCTTTTCCATGCTCCCTGGCATGCACCAGTCTCTCTCAAGCTGCACATGGAGTGGTTTTGAGGGCAACAATAACCTTTTTTATCTGCATTTGTACAGTTCTGAACTGTGATTCACATTGCTGGAAGGTGCTTCAGTGCAATAATACAGAGATCGTAAGAGTTCCAGTCTCTGTTCTGGACTTGCATTTCTGGCTTTGGCATGGACATGTCACCCATGTGCTTTGTGGACAGGAAACACACACCTGCCTGGCAAGGCTGATGTGAGAGTCATTCTGTGGTGCTGAGCCTGGAAATCCTTTGACTGCAAAGGGGCAAGAGCCCTAAGCATAACAGTAGGGAATACTGTCATACACTAATGCACACCCTAATGTACACTACATGCAGTTTAATTCCATACAGAACCAAGGCATGGGAATGTCCTTGTTTCCAGGTATGATGCTTGTCCAAGTGCTTGTAATAGACTGTGAACGAATCTTCCCATAACTGGAAGAGAATGACTAGGAAGTAAATAGCGACACCAGTAACTCAGGTGCAAAGGCAAACTGAATGACCCTATCGTTTCTCATACGACAGAAATCTCTTATAAATACACACCAAATACAAAATCAGTTACAGAAACACCCTGGAAATCTGTACTTGGTTATCTTGAAACTAAACCACCAGAGGAATTTGGGAAAGTTTTTGCTTAAGGACTATCATTATTGGCACTTGATCAGATACAGATAAGCTAGGTTTCCAGCTCACAGAGAGAATAATGCAAAAGGAATTGTAATAGATTAATTTCACATGTTTCATTTCAGGACAGGTAGGGGTTTTTTGAAGCACTAAAGAAACATTAACATAAATCTGTGTTATAATAGCACTGTAATTTATAAGAAAGTTTTAAAGCTTTTAGTCCTTGTGTTTTTGCAGTGTTTAGAAGGCTTTTTTCTCAATATGGTATAAAGAGAGTAGGATTCAGAAGTTGTTGAGCATGCATTTATTACTGCTTCTACCAAATACTTGATTACATTCCTTGGTTTGTCCCTCAAAGCAGAAAAGTGGGCTTCAAAAGTGTATTTTGTGACTTTTTAAGACTCACCTTTCTAATTATCTTTTCAATAAATGTTGGTGTAATACAAATCCCAAACACAACTGGGGCCTCTCCATACAGTGATTGCACTGTCCCTACAGACAAAAGGACGAAAGGCAGAAGCAATCTTTGCATTTCATGAGGTGAAGTGTAACAGGGAGGTTCAAAGCTTTATCCCAGATCCTGTGGGTACCTTTTGCAAAGAGTAGAATGCAACCCTGGAATCCCTTCAGCCACCATGCATATTCTTAAACATGTCATCTGTTGAACAACAATGATATAGATGGGTTTCCTTGGAGGAATGGTTGTTCTCTGCAGATATTTGTGATAGGACAGCAGTTACCCCATTTCTGTACAGCTCCATGGCTATCTTGCAGGTGATGTATATGAAGTATGAAGCTGCTGGTCATTTTCCTGCTGTAGAAGAGGACAACAGCTGTGAGCAAGAAGCAGAAATCAGGAAGTGGAAAATTGAATATGACCATGAAAAACAGCAGTTGAACAGAGTGGTTTCCAGAGAAGGCTATGAACAACACAGGGGCATGTTTTGACAGGATGTGGCTACTTGGAGTAATGTGATAGATTCTGAAGGAAAAACAGCTTTGCATTTTGGAATAAATGTCAAAACCAGCTCAGGCAGTATCAGTTGTTACTGGCACAGCTGACCATGTAAGACTATGAATTTCTCCAGATCTTCAGCCCAGCTTAGGCACCATAGGAAGAACACTAGGCCAAGTTGGAAAATGAAACAGCCTGCAAGGAATGGTCAGATCTGTGAAGTGAGGGGCTTGCCAAAACAAGAGATCAGGGAGGGGGGGAGCAGAGCTGTGCTACAGCTGTTGGTGTTTCATAGGGGTGCATGACAAATCTAACTTACAAGTGTTTTGTAGAGGAGGTGGGACCATCATGACAAGTCTACCGCCTCAGGGAAAAAAGGTGGAAGATCCTGGAAAACAGAGTATGCTGCAAAAGAAAAAAAGAACACAAACCAGCATCTAAGATGCTAGAACCAACCCATTTGTGAGTGCTTCTTTCTGGAGGAATCACTTCAGGAAAATCTGTGTTTATTACTGACGCCTTATAGACTGTGTGCAAGTCAGCCTTCCTCCAGCACCTCATTTTCTCGTGCTGAAACTGCCATGTAAATACACTTCTCTCTGGGACACCAAAGACATGTGATGTTGTTAAAATCCCTTTGAATCTGCAGAAGAAAATTTCTAATGAACAGAGTTGTATCATCAGGATGTGCAATGAAAACTTTAGTAGGCAGAGCTTACATTGCAGCGGACAATCCTTAGAACATCCCCATCAAGCCTCCTTTTCTCCAAAGATCTCTGCTGATGCTGTAGAAGTAATAAAAGACTTCGTAAATACTGCATGGTCAATAACTAAAGCCAACTGCCAAAGTACAGACCAACACATCAGCTGGAAACATTCCCCAAAAACTCAGTGCTTTTAAGCTATTGTGTTTCCTGTTAGAAAGGAATCGTATCTGCCTCTTTACCTAAAATGCTGCTAGACAAGAGGGAAGAGATATTAAAACCCTTTCAGACATTCAAGTATTAGAACATGCTGTAGTTTTATTAGGGGAGAAGCACACAATGGGAAGAAAATATCCTTGCAGTATCTTTTCACAAGTTGACTGGCAGCCCTGAAAGCCATTTCCTTCCACAAGCCCAGACGGATGTTACATCTGATCTCATGAAAATAACCATAAAGTCTGACTTATCAAGATGACTCCACTGGCTTTAAGCCTCAATGAATAACATAACCCCTAAAAATAGTGTTAGAGTCTATAAAATCAAAATAAAGTTTGATGTAAATACAGTCGTGCAAGTAAAAATGAAAATACTGAGTTCTCCATTAGGAAAACACATATAATAGACCAGCTTGGGAAAATCTGTTTGAACACCGTGAACTTTGTGGATATCAGGATGAAAGGCAAGCTTTATAAAGGATATAATCTCATTCTTACTGATTGTCAGAAAACTGAAAAGTTCCTTCCTTCCAAGATGATGAAAAAATCCTGTTGGGAGCTGGCTATAGATACTGCGATTGATTTGCTCTTGTGACTTCTTTCAACTGAGCTACTCCTGCATGGTGGTGATATTCTTCTCCTCAGATACCCCTGTGAGCCAGACTGTGCTGCCATTTCTATTGTACAGTTGGGAACAAAGGCCAGATCTCCAACTGCACTTCTTTATGGAAATAAAAGGATTTGTTGAAACACAGCTCAAACAGGCCTAGACAGGGCCTGATTTCCTTCCAGCTCACTCCAATGGGAGGCTCCTAAACAGCATAAAATGCAACACCTGAATGTTATGATGAAAGGTTAGAATGATGCATTGTAGAACCTGCTGGCTACTGTGATCCCAATGGCTTTCCTGTGCTCACCCTCACTGTGATCTGGAGGCATCAGCTAACCGCATGGAATGGCTGCAATTCACTCTGGCCTCCAGACTGAACAATGCAGCTTGTAAAATGCAACAATAAGGATGCCATCAGCATCTGTTCCCGTCCATTCATGTGTCAGCAGCCACACCACATGGGAAGGTGTCTTGAGCGTCTAGCAAATGGTTTCTGTGTAGTTTTGGGAAGGAATCTAGCTCATTAGGTTAGTCCTTGTGAACTCTGAAGATAATAGAATAGGGAGTTTCTGGCAAAGGAGCTCTGCCTGTGCTCTGTATGGAGCTTGCTGAAACATTCAGATACTCCCTTGATGACTTTCTGGACTGCCTCTTCAAAAAGAGCAAACACTTCAAGGCAAACCCAGTGTCACTCTCCTGTCCATCATAGTGCTTACAGCCCTTCAGAGAGACTATCCAGAGGTGTGGTTATTCAAGGCAAATCTGGCCTGTTTCTTAGTTGCACATTCCTCTCTCAGTTAATATTTGAACACAGACTTGGGTTAAGTCCAAGAGCTCCCTCAGCCATTCCATTCTGTAGTCTTAGACACAATTTAAAGAGGCACAGAGCACCCACACATGGGTTGTACTCCTGCACGGCAGATCCCCAAGTGACACTGCCAGCTCCCAGCAGATGGGGATTTGGGGGGAACACATACTATCAACAGAATGAGCAGCCTTTAAGAATAAGGCTTTTAAATATGATTAACAGGCCAGGTAGTCTCTAAGCCAGAAGAGAATAATCTGTCTCTGTGAAGTCCCTTCCTTTCCAGCGGCTGCAGTGGCTGTTGCAGCCAAGGCAGAATGAAAGATGCTTTGCATGACTTTCAGTATTTACTCTCACAGGAAGCACAGTATCCTGTCTGGCTGTTGGTATGCTCACCACCTGACTCCAGCACGCTCCAAACAACAAAGTCTTTTTACCCGGCTGGAATGCACTGCAGTTCAAATACCAGGAATAAAATAAGCAAGAAGGGCTGCTCTATTAACTGGGAGGTCAGCACACTGTTTCTTTAAGGGTTAGCACTGAATTGGGCTCTTTCTGTTGCAGCCAGGCAGAGAGGTTGTATGTCTGCAGCCCTAACTAAAACAATAGGGACTCCTAAGGACCTTGTGGTACTGCTGATCCTCCATGCTACAGCCTTCAGCCTTTCGTTAGGGTGGAGAGTAAAGAAAGAAGCCAGATCCAGATTGTCAAAGGGAGTTAAGATCTGCCTTACTCTGTAAGACAACAGATGGTGCTTCCAACCAACATGTGTGTGATTCTGTGGTGTAACATCATCAGTAATGAAGAGCGGCTCCACCACCTTTGTGTTTGGTACTGATGCATTTGGCAGTATACAGTTCCTGGACCTGGGTTCTCCATTCACAGCATGTTGATAGACTGGAAACGGTTCAGATAAGAGCCATAAGTTGAATTAAAAGGTTACAAAACAGATTTTAAGCAGAAGCATCCAATACTGCAGTTTATTCTCTTTGTTACAGAGTGATCTTGAATTCTGTAGAAGCAGCAATATGGGGACAAAACTGACCATAGGCTTTTCATTCTGGCAGACAGAAGGTATAATGAGGTTTGGTGGCTGGGGGTTGAAGTGAGAATTTAGAGTAGCAGTAAAGTGAGTATTTCTAACAACTGGAACAATTTACTTGGGTAGCAATCAACTCTTCACTACTGTAAACCTTTGAAGGAAGGTTGGACTCCTCTCTCAAGTTCAGTTTCTCATATTAAGTTCAATTGATCTGGAATTGATTTTGATTACTATGGTCTGCATGATATGAAAGATCAGAACTGATGAACTCAAGGATTCCCTTTATGCTTCTAGAATACCATGAATCTTCCTAGAAGTGTGGGAAACCTGATTCCCCCTTATTACAGATATTCATTGACTTTAAGATACTTGTTACTAGCTCTGCCTGTCTGACTTGAAACTTACTGCCTGATCACAGTAATGCCTCCCAAGGTGGTGGCTCATTGCTGAACCCATGCAATTTTTTTCCTCTTTAACTCAACTTGCATTTTCAGAGTTGAATAAACATAGGGAAAGTTCACGGGGAACACGTGATCTGTAACTTCATACAATAGCTAGCTGTAAACTCTCTGTCTGTGTTGATTCAGAAACCAAGAAACCCCCAAGATACATTTCTTCAAAAACCAATTAAAACCTCCTCCAAACAGCATACAAATGGACAATCTCAGGTTGCACATAGCACAAATCCAACTCGGCATTTTAATTCCTAATAAGCATAGCAATGTAAACACAACCACAGACATTGTTTTCTAATTTGGAGATTGTACCATGGGGTAGTTACAGACCCCTATGGAAACGTGCAGACATTTGGCTGCCTAGCAAGTAAAGGAAATGGAAACCCCTCTCTCTCAGCTAGGACACATATAATTAGGCTGGCAGGGGTAGAAATAAAAGCTCTAGCGGCAAACATAGGAATAATCCCTGCTGCCCCAGGAAAGACCAAGGCAGTGCTAAGGGGAGGGACATAGAGGTATGCCTTATCAATGCTTTTTGCTGGAATATTAACTTACCACAACTCTGTGTGTGAACAGCTGAATTCTGAGTGTGAACAGCTGAATTCTGAGTGCTTGTAAGAAGGAGTCAATGGGAGCACCCACACATGGAAGCTGCTGTCTCTATGGGACATGCTCTTGGTGTTTGGTAGGGCCCAGGAACTTCTCTCCTTCAGGGCAGGATATTGCAAGGCAGACACTGCATTCACAAGAGACTAAAGTCCAGCCTCTCTGATGCAAAGCAGCAGCTCCTGTTTGTGCAAAGTACCAGCAAAAGAGGCCCATTTGCCATGTGGAGGTGAGACCAAAGAGATATGCATGTGTCGTAGCACCTACAAAACATGTTTCCTGATGGCTGAGTAGCAGAACACTTTGGTTAGCTGGATTTACAAGGCAGCACCATTTGTGACTGTGGCCTTGGTCTCTGCAGGAGACACAGGTGTGTCTGAGCATTAGTTCATACCAATCTTTCAACTCTGCCTTTGCTGTGAGCCATGGAGAGCAAGTTCCTGCACTGCTGGCTTTTGTGTCTCAGTAAACAAAAGAATCTAAATGGACAATTTAACTTTTACTACCGCTGGGGCTAACTCCAAAATATAAATGTTGTGGTTTTGATTTTGTTGCTATCAGAAAGAAAATGTCCCCTTTTGCACACAGTAAGCAGTTCTGCTTCCACATTCTCACACCTTCATGCTGATGTTGGCCTCATCCTTTTGGAGAAAGGAAAATAACGAAGCCTGGTGCAAAGAAAAATATATTTTCCTTCAGGTTAAATGGTCAAATAGATGTGGGAAAAGGTGTCATGGACTTGCTTGTGGAAGAAACAGTTTTCTCAGACATCATCCCCTTCCATATTGTGGTTTCCAACTTTTTCCATCCCAACTACTACCCATAATTACACCAGACAAAGCTACTGCTGGACTACGTTGCCTTCACACAACATTCCTCCTCCCTGGAAAAGCAGGAGGAAACCTGCCTATACAGCAAGAGTCTATCACATAGCACCACTGCAAGCATTTCCTGGCCTACTAGTTTCTCCTTCTGTGCTCCCACAACTTAAAGGTTTCACCTCATAGCGCCTGGGTTTGGAAGGGGAGAGGAGTGTAAAGTTGCTTTGATTTAAAGATTGCTCTGATTTACAGGGGCTCTTAGCACCATGTTACACAACTTAACCAAGTGCATGAATCTTGGATATAACTTCAAGAGAATTGGGGTTTAATCTGAAACCTTAAATTTTGTATATGGAAAACAGCCATGCATTTTCAGGTTGTTTTTTATGATGGGATGGTGGAAAGGTAGATGAAATTAACTATAATAATCAGCCAGTTCTTCTGTTGGCTAAATGACCTCTATATCTAATAAGTGGTGTTTGCAGTACTTTTAATCCCTGTTTCACGGTTACTTCAGATCAGCAGTTTTCAGCCCTCCCAAAGTTCGTTTTCCAGTGCAAACACAAGGCTTTAAATTGCGAAATTTGACCTGCTGATATTTTCTTACCTCTCACAGACCCCCAGCAATAGTCCATCACCTCCTGTTCTTCTCCAGAGCACAGGGGTACGGCCACTGCTCAGATAACTGGCTATATTTGTGTCACCAGGATTTCTGCACCGCTAGGACTTTTCCCTGCCTTTAACAAAGGAACACAAGGTGTGGTGGAGCAGGGGGAAGGGATGTTTGCAATGGCTCTAATCCACAAAGATGGTTTCCAGCTGCATTTCACATATGATTTGGGGTTTGGATGAGGTTTTGACAGAATTTCTCCATGAATTATGCAAGAGGCTGCTGGAACGCTGCAAGTACACAGAGGCACAAAGAGACTTGTTCAAGCAGCCTTCAGACAACACACTGCCATCTGACACATGAACCAAATCAAAGCCCACTCCAAAAGGCACACAGGCTTACACCAGGGAGAGAAAGTGAGAAGTGGACCCCCAGTGCTGTGGAGTGCTGAGGAGGGGACATGAGGTTGCCTGTGTGAGGTGCTGCAATGGAGCACTAGATGGTGCTGTATTTTAGAAATAACTTAGCCTTTATATTGGATCCTGGCTCCTTTTCTATTGAATGCAGGCTCAGAGATGTGGCAAACACAGATGCTTCTTTTAAGAAACATCACTGCTCTCTCCAAGGAAGGTATGGGTTTTCCTTTCTGTGTGTTTATAACATAGGAATTAATACAGACTATGGATTTATAACTGATGAATTGCCAGTTAAAGTCTCCAAGTGCTGCTGTTTTCCTTGGGTGTGTGATAGGAACTTCAGGGCACTGTAAATCAGTGTTAGGAACAATGCTGTATCCATGTTTATCCTTCTCTGATTTACCTTCTTTGTCTAAAAGCCCAACAGCAAAACTGTGCTCCCTCAACATGGGCTGAGAGTATTCAACTCTGCCAGCAAAGCTCTGGCCTCCACAGGAACACTCTCACTCTGGGGAAGTGGGTGGCACTGGGCATATGGTTGGTGCCAGAAAAGACTTCAGTGGTGGTTTTAGAGTAGCATCTATTCGATTGTCACACTGCCACAGGCTGCACAATGTGAGGCGCTGGGCCCCCATACCTCCCTGCTGGAAGCATTGTCACTTGCCCTGTGGCTGTTCAGAGGTGACACGAAGGTGAGCATCAGGTGAAGGCAGAAACCTTTGAAATTAGTGGCCTGAAAAGTTGCACGTGAAAGGGGATGGGCTGCCTGCAGGGTTTACTCCTATCCCTGTTTCTAATCACAGTTGTGCTGGGTCTGTTTGATACGTTTCTGAAGACGCTGGGCACAGATTCAAAGCTGGCCATTCCAGCAGGCATATCAGGTGCTCAGCAGCTGGCTGCATACAGCCTAGGTTGCAATGGGCAAAGCCTTCTAGGAGCTTTCCCCAGGGTAGGAAGGGCTCAGAGACACCTGCTTATTCCAGTCGGTCATCCAAGGAAGCAGACACCCTCTCTTCCCTCCTAATTCCAGCGCTTGCTTTCATTCCAGGCACAAGTGAGTTTGGTTTCCTGGCCACAGACAGGGCAGTCAGAGCCAGGAAAGGGTAATTAATGTCAGGACAGATCACGGACACAGTGCAGCAGAGCTCACTTGGCAGGAGCACAAAGAAGGGAGGGGGAGATGTCTTTTGGAGAGTGCAAGAGGCCAAACCAGCCAAATTTGCTCTACATTGGCCTGAGCCAGGTTGTTTACCCAGCAGCTGGGATCTTCAAGGGGTCAAATTTCTCTATAGGGCATCAGCAGTCCAGACACAGCTTTTTGGAAAGGAAAGATGGGGAAAAAAAAAATGGATTTGCCTCTTTTTATAGGGAGAGAGTGTGGATGAAAGGGTGAAATAGTTCTAGAATGGAAATATGAGCCTGCACAGAAGGCTGTGTAGGATGGAGGCTGGCATAACCAGTGTGTCTGCAGGGATGCTCAATAGCTGAGTAAGAACAGGCCTATCTCTGGCTGTGCACTGAGCAGCCTGTCCCATCATACAGCATGGCAAGGTTTAGCTTGGCAACAGAGGCAGTGTCTGGCTGCCAGAGCCTTGGAGGGAGTGAGGAGCTAAGGAAGCACCGTTCCAGTGGGCTAATGCACTCATGCTCAGAAGGCTGCTCTGCTCAGAGTCAGCAGCTAAACAGAGAAGGAAGGTCTGTGATGACATCTGCTTCAGAGCCTGCATAAATTCACTATTTGCAGGGGGTCTAAAAGGATGGGGTCTCCCACCTCAGGTAAAACCTGGCTATGGCACGTGCTGTGTTCCAATGCCAAGGAAAGTTTGGAAGCTAAATGAAATTAATGTGCCTAGAAGCCATCTGAGGTGCATCTTAGTGCTGTGGGAATTACAGCTCTATAATAGACTTCAGTGCTCTCAGCAAGAGTTGTTTCCTCTTATCCCCAGGTCCCTGTGGCATCTCTAATGTATGTCCCAAAGGCTATGTATAAATTGGAGCAGGGATTAAGCAGAAAGATGAGACTGTTTGCAGCAGACAGCAGGGCAGCAGAATATGCCCTGTCATACCTGAGGATGCTACTTTGAGAGACAGGTTGAAGGAAGTAGTTATTCAGCTCCCTGGGAAAAGGCATTGGAAGGGGCTGGCACCTCTCCCAGACTGCAGAGAGAGGCGCTGTCAAGCAGAACTTATGGCAACAGGACCTAATTCTTAAAACCTCTCCCTGATTTGCTCACAACTAATTCTGATATGGAACAGGAATCAGAGCCCTAAGCTCTCCAGTCTTTGTCCTCCCCTCACACATCTGTCAGAGGGGTAAATTGAGGTGCACTATGCCACAGTCTTTCTCACTCTTCAATCCCAGGCTCACACTGTTCTGCCTAGTTCATCCAGCTCTCAGAATTTTGTCAGCTCAAGTTTTGTCTCCTTAGATTTACTTTGGCTGTGTATTATTTTCACATGGAATTCACTGCATTTCAGCACATTTTAGTAAGTTGGACAAAAGCCTCTACAAAAGCCTTGACTCTCTTCTATCTCTAATTTTGATCAAGTCTGTGGCAAGGAAAGCAAATCCATAGACAGTCTCAACAGAAGATCTGTCATGGGGAGGCAGCTGGGCCTCTTCCACTGCCTTGCCCGCTGCAGATTACTGTGGGGGAAAAGCCTTTCAAGTTTGCTACTTCAAGCTTCAATACTGGAGGAAACAACTCCTGATCCTAAACTGCAATAGCCCATGACTGTAAGAGACTGCTTGAGGCTGGGGCTGCCACACTGGGGTACCTGATGTCATGCTGGATTATCCCCTTATATAGCCAAGCTAATATAGCCCATCGGCTGCCTGCACAGTGACTTTTAAATCTCATAGCAGGAAAGCTGAATGGCCAGGGGGTACTTTTAAGCAGAACACAGAGGTAAAAATCCTGCTTTCAATTAATTGCATCACCAGGGAACTGGAGGGCAATTTGGATTAAACTATTAAGGCTCTTTCAGTCAGTTCCCAGGGGAAGATCCAGCAGGAGTGAAGGATTCAGCCAGAAATGGCAGGAGTCAGAGGAATATGGAGGGGTTATTCTGCCCTGCATAGCATTGCAGTTTCACTATCATCTGGACTCCACCACTGCCAGCAGTGGGGGGAACTGGGGAGTAAGGCAGCTGACATGAAACCCGTTGTGCACAGATGAGGGAGTCATTGTAGAGTGATCTATTGCTTGCTAGGGCAGAGGTTTGTTATGGCCCAGGCTGTCCTGCCTGGAGATCCCTCAGCAGAAGAAATAGAGCAGTGCCCTCCTACCCTCACTACCCAGTTTGTGTGTGGCCGAGTTTGACTACTCATAAAGTAGCCTCTGTTTTAGAGGATCCAACTTCTCAGTCTCTCCATGGGCAAAGCCAGGATTTTTTGGGTTTGCGCCTGATGCTGCTGATGGGATCTGCCTTTTTGAATTATAAAGTATGTGCTACTGGCAGCTAGAAGCAGTCTCCTCTCCCTATATAATGCCAAAGACTCATTTATTCTCTTCAAGTTTAAATAAAGCTCCACTGTTGTGAAGTGTTAGAAAGGGCTGGCTTTTGTTCTAGAAATACTGATTAGATGGGATTGCTTGAGCTGCCTCACAGCTCCAGGCTATGAGGGCACCACTCAGCTCCTCTGCATCTCACAGCAAGAACAGCTCTGGGAAGCATCTCTCTCACTCCCACCTGTATGCCTAGATAATCAGACAAGTGATTCACTGCGCTACCTGTCGTAAATCAGCCTAGAAACTGGGGGTTAGGTGTGTGCTTTTCTGTCCCAGCTCAACTTCCCCAGACACAATGTACATACCTGTCTCTGGATGTGATACAACAGCTTTGCCTGGCAGAAACATGGAGGTTGATGACTCAGGAAGGCTCTAAAAGTGTCTTCAGGCTGTAAAGCAGCCATCCTGTGCAGAGAAGACAAAAGCAGACAAATGAGACAAGAAACCCCAAACAAACAAGTTTTCTGTGAAGCAAATCTGGTTTGTTAGTGGTGTATAATCAAACAAGAGGCTCGGTCCAGACTACATCCAGAGCTATGGCTAGGAGTGAGTAGAACAAATCAATCTGAGTTCAATTTACTAAAATAACGCCCCCCCCAGGTAGATGGAAATCCTCTGTATCTGCATTTTAGTTGTGTCATTTCTCTGACTCTAAAAGTCCATGAATGCCAGATGTCCCTGGCTCTGCTTTCCAGCAAACAGGTATCTTTTAAATTAAACACAATTTGCTGCGAAGTTAGTTTTGTAAAAGTGAGAAGGGGGATGGGAGAAGGGACAAGAAAACTCCAAGAACTGCCAGCACGTATCATGTGCAAAATGAGTCTGAAGGGAATGGGGGTCATGCAGCTGTCATGGCAAACAGCAACACGTTGAGGCCATGGCATGGAGCAGCATGGAGTTCTAATGAGCAGGAAGAGCAAAGCCAGAGGCACTATTTTATCCTGTGTTGATACTCCACAAGAAAAATGATCACAGAGAACATTTACTGCCCCCTTCACAAGATCATGCTTAATAACAAAGCTACACATGTTATTTACTACAGTGTTTCCCTATTGCATAAGCAGAAGTGCCTGGATCCTCACTGTATGCTGAGGTCCTTCCTCCCAGGCTGGCTGTGCATTAGGGAGGTAAGTCTGGAAGACCCCAGGTCAGTGTGCACATGTGTGAGAAAGATACAGATGCTGAGGGACTGCACACATACATGGACTGCACTGGGCATAAACTTAACTACAACCATATGGAAAGACATGTTAAACAAACCCCAACCCATGAGGTTGCTTCCTCTCTTTGCCCACAGCCCCTGCACACCTAATGCACCCTATGAAACAGGTCTATAAAATTGCATAAGGCAGCTTAAGCCAAAGTGGGCTGCTGTGCCCAACAGGCTCAGTTTCATATTGGAGTGACGGTCTAGTGTGTCCTCTTGAAGGTCCCTAAGGATTAACATCCATAAGGGCTTTTGCATAGAGGCTGAACCCCATCCATGTAAATAATAAGCCTGGAAAGAAGCATGTGTACTCATAACAGAGAAAACTGGCACAGAGAAAGAGAGATAGTGGAAAGAATGCAGAAATATGTGAGAGGCACAAAGAATGGCAGAGAGGACAGGGAGTCCTTGAGCTGGGTAACAGCATTCCAGAACTACAGGGCAGTAGTGAGAGACAGTCACTTCTAGACTTAGAGGTTTCCTGCCACCAGCTCTTGCAGCAGCAGCATGTGCTGGTTATAGGAGTTTCCTACAGTGCTCCCCACCTTCCACTCATGGGAAGCAGGACCAGTTGAGCAGCCCTGCTGCAGAGAGCACTCTTACAGGGGCTGGTTGTTCCCTGCTTGCTCACACCTTGTGGCATATGGCCTGAACCACTTCAGCTTAGGCTCTGTTAGAATAAGTGTGCTGGGAGCCATTTCTTTCCCACCCTTCTTCCATGTCTATAAGTTTCTGTTGACTTCGGCTGCCTCCATGCTTGAAAGAGGAACAGTAGGGAAAAAGAAGATCCTAATATGTAACTTTTATAAGACATACAGCATCTGCTTTTATTAGAGTATTCCTGGGGGTCCAGGTGGGGAAACTGGCCCTAACACAGCAAAAGCAGGAGTTCCAAAAAAGCCCTGAAACACAGCACAATAGAGAAGGAAGATACATCTTTATCTGTCATGCACTGTTTTACAGTTACACCCTGTGAGTGCACAAGATTAATTGTCTGGGTATGTTTGCCACATGTGAAAGCATCCCAGGAGCAGTCAAACAGCAAGATGAAGCTATTGTATTTTTATACTGATATAATTTCCTCCCTTTCCTTTTTACCTTTGAAAACCAGTAAAAACCTATAAGGAAACAGGGTGCAGGGTACATGGGCAGGGTGACAAGAGGACACATGCCAGCTGACTGACAGGAGAGGCCTCAGCAACCAGGAGACAGCAGGTCCCAATGGAAAGCAGGGATAGCAGTTGTGCCAGGGGACATGGCAGTGTCTTGAAGTGGCATGGTGGGGAGAGCAAGAGCTGATATTGCATCTGCTCCTGAGGTAATACCAGCACATGCTGTCCTCCAGGGATGAGGAAGAAAGCAATACTTATGATAAGAGGCAAAAAGGAGAAGAAGAACAGGATAATGTGGTTTGAAACTGAATTGTTCCCTCCACAAACAGAGCTGCAGGGGAGATGTGGACAAGAGCCTCAGCGTTTTCTAGGAAATGCTGAACCCCTCTGTTGGGAGCTCTGTTGGGAGGCTCAGAAAAGGGAGCTGAAAGCCAAGCAAGTGTCTTACTCCACAGCATTGGCCTCAGCAGCAACCCGCACAGCCCTCCCTGCTCATCCACCACGGCAAAAACTGTCTGCTCCTTCCTACCTGGCCGATGGCACTGGCTCAGCTGGGAAACTTGCAGCCCTGGTTTGGCTTCAGATGCTAACAAGCTTGTGTGCCAGCATGCTGCAGGGTCCCACTCCAGCAAAGTCCACACTATGAAATCAAAGCCTAATCTTCCTAAGCTATTGATGAAAGAGCTGGAAGAAAGGGGTTTTATTCAGCTTGAAAACAAAGCTTACAGGCAATTTCATCATGCTGTTACAGGTCATGCTGTGGTATCAGGCAACACGACTTGCAACACTGCTGATGCAGTACAGAAGGAAGCAGGAGGAAACGAATTTCTGATATGTTAATCACCCACCAAAGGCTTGGAGCATCAAACAGGCTGTCAGTAGCCATTTCAGAGGGAGAAGAGCTCCTCAACTTCTACTGAACCACAGCCATGTGTTCCCAGTGTTGAAGCTGCCAGGAAAAGGTGATGGGTAATGCCACCCAGACCCAGCTAGCACTTGCCTGCTCTTCTAATCTGTTGGCTCATGTTTTGTGTTAACTCTGCCTGAAGAAAGTCACTTGCAATATAGCAGAGGTAACATCTGGCTGGGAGGTCTTTGGAACAAGTGCATGCATCTCATCCTTCAATATCTCTGTCTAGGGTCTCACTGCTATTGAGTTCAACAAGACACATTCCCAGACCTGTCAGAGCCCTGAATTCAGTCCTTCTAATTCCAAGGTTCAAGCATGACTCTGGGATTCTGAGCCTGCTCCGGCAATGTGTAATCCCCATCCAATAAACCCCACATTATTTCAAGGTACAGCTGCTGCTGTGCAGTATGTGTAGCGATGACTTACATTTACAGATGAAGCTGTTCTTGCAGTGGGGAAGTTAAAGGCTGTAAAACTGATCAGAGTGTGACAGCACAGATCTACTGCTTCCCTTCTCTCAAACAGTGGCTGGTAGAAGTTGCTCAGATCTCATCTCCTGCAACAGTTTATCATCTCACAGTGCACCTGAGCTTCCATAAAAAAAGAGACATTTTGGTCTCTAGCAACATCAGAACTTTCACCCACAGCACCCCTGCCCAGGCAGAAGATCCACAAGAAAAATGCTGGCAACATGTATTGCTGCTGGGCAGAAATGAGGTAGAACCACCCCTGCTCCCAGGCTCTAAATGCAAAGTCTACCCATTTGCAGAGACTGAATAGCCACAACTGATGTTTCATGTAGGAGTACTTCCCCTCAACTTCCTTCTGGGTCACTCCTACAAGGCAAAAGCAAATGAAAGATGCTGATTTCCTCCCCAAGGAGTGAAAAACCAGGTAATAGGCATGACAGAAAGAATTTGTTAAATACTACTACACGAAAGAGCCAGCTCTGCTCCTCACTGACCCATGTGTAACTCTCCTACAGCTAGCTGGGACATATGCATGAAAATGAGGAAAGAATTTGGCATTTGGGCTTTGAAAAACATCTGAGAAAGCTCCACCCTACCAGCATTACTTTTTAAAATCCATCAGGTTTTCCCTGGGGCAGTAAATTACATTATCTTCATTTAACAGATGGAGGGATGGGAGCACTCATAGCCTCAAGGTAACCCCACTTTGTTGGTGGAGCTGAGAAAAGACCTGCATCCCCCACAGTTCTGAAGAGCTTTCATTGCCAAACTATTTTGCTTCAGCCCAAACCTGATGTACTGAATGCTTTCTCTACTGCCTTTCAGCTCTTTTGACTTGATTTCACTTCTGCAACAAGCAGAACTGCGTACCAGCCACAGCATCTCCATTTCAAACGGTTTGGCTCTCCTTTCTGCAACACTATTTCCTGACTCTTTTTCCAGTCTGCAGCTTGCTGAGCAGAGGATTAGGATTCACTGAATCAGGCAGAGGAAGGTTTTCTCCAGGCTGGGCTGCAGTTACCACGTTTTCCCTCTCAGCTCAGGTACCCAGCAGCTCCGTGTTCCTGCCTTGTACTGGAGACACAGAAACCTCCCTGAGTTCTGTGCCTGTGCGCAAGGGGATTGTTTTGAAATCAAACCTTCTGAAGTGTGCCTTGAGCCCAGCTCTGCTTTAGACACACTGTTGAAATTTGGATTTAATTAATTCCACTTGAGTTTTGAAATGGTGCGATACATTTTTCAGAGGTTCCCCCTCCCCCCCCCCAATTTCCTGGATCAGAGCCTCAACCACATTCATGGAAACACTGAAGGGAAAAAAAAATCCCTAGCAATAATTCACCAAGTGGGAACTGAAAACATTTGCTGAAGAAGGAGGAACCTCTTGGTCTTTGGATGCTGGGAATAATTCAACCTCTCCTCCCAATTCCCTGAGGCTCAAACAGCCCTTTTTCCGGCAGAGCTGTGGTTATTTGAGCAAGCTGCCCTGGGGACAAGTGCATGTTACTTGTAGGATTTGGGCTGGAAAGATCAAGCACATGGATTTGTAGGCAAGAAGGGGTTTGTGCTTTAATAACTGCCAACAGCCCCAAGAAGAGCCCAAGCTTGCAGGATGAAAAGTCCTCCTTGGCAGAATTCAACTCAAATATCCTGGAAGCATGCAGAGAACTGCAGACATCTCTGTCAGCATCATGTCCTTCAACAGTACATCTTGCATGCAACAAAGGCATCAGTCCAGGATTCATATGACATTCTCTTTGCACTTCTCCCCTATGCTGCTGGTTGTTTGGAGATGTCTCCCAGTGTATCATGTGCCTTATCAATACAGTTCATACTGCTCAATAAGCAGTAACTGTCTGCCCTGCATGTGCAGCTGTGCAAACAGTACCATCAAACATGGTATAGAGCTGCCTCCAGAGACATTATAGGAGATTTCCAGGACACTTGGATCTTTGGGAAGAGATGCCAAGATAAAATGCAAACAAGGATGCTGCCATGGTGTCCCTTCAGTGTCCAGCAGCTACAGTGGCTCTGTAAAACCTACCTTGATTGTGATGAAAGCCTCATGCTGGGGCACTGGAAGGTTCTAGCGTTACCCTTCAACTTCTCTCTTCTCCTTAAAAGATGGTGTCAGATTTCTGGAAATTCCTTTCTTCCTCTGCCTCCCAGAACAGAATTCCAGCCGCATCACAGGGGCCTGGAAGGAGGCTGGAAAAGGCAGGAGATTTCAACAGGGAAATGTATAAAATCTGTGTCATTCTGCACTTCCCATCAAGTTGGATCCTCTCAAAGCACCCAATGACCTATGGCCACTGTGGATGGAGAGGAGTTCCTCTTCATTTAGCCCCACCTCTAACAGCCCATCTCTCTGTTGGGGCAACAGAGGTTCTCATTCACATGCAGAGGCCAAATTCATAGAAACATAGAATCATAGAATAGTTCGGGTTGGAAAGAACCTTAAGATCATCCAGTTCCAACCCCCCTGCCATGAGCAGGGACACCTCACACTAAACCATGTCACCCAAGGCTTTGTCCAACCTGGCCTTGAACACCACCAGGGGTGGAGCATTCACAACTTCCTTGGACTTCTTAAAGTCACTGCTAAGTATCAAATGTTTCTCAGAGTGAATTAGAAGTACTCCTGCACACCATCATGTTGTGCCACTTTTTTCTTCCTCCAGCATCTGTGAAGTTATTATTGGCAGATGCAGTCTGCTTTATGAACTGGTGCCCCTTTTCAAATTGCATCAGCTGTATGGAGTTAATGGACCACGTTTCAGCAGTGGGTGGGTGGTGAACCACACAGAGCTATTTAGCATTCTGGGAGCCTTTTCTTCTTGTTTAAAACTGTTCCTTATAGCCTCTGAAGTTATCAAGTAGTAGGTGCCACTGGAACCTGTTTAGCTTACCCCAGGGAAAGCATGGGACAACTTGTAAGGCCAGTGTGTAACAAAAGGAGATTACACCACTGCTCTCCACATAGCTGACTGCAGAGAAGGAAACCTTCTCCACTGAAGCAATACAAGATACAATGCTGTTCGGTTGGTATTCTTTGTTCTCATCCACAATAGTTATCAAGGAGATACTGGATTGAGTTTGTAACCAGAGCAACTGGCATAAAGTACTGAATTCACCAGAACTGTATTTACACCATCTGAGTAACTGAGGAGGAAGTGAGCTCAATTTTGCTAACAGCTCCAGTGAAAGCTTGCTTGGCTTTCACTTCTTTTAAACCAGATTGTACAAAAAAGA
The DNA here is from genome assembly GCA_039877255.1 of Loriculus beryllinus. Lineage (NCBI taxonomy): Eukaryota > Metazoa > Chordata > Aves > Psittaciformes > Psittacidae > Loriculus > Loriculus beryllinus. Next base: position 2,501 of record JBCJKH010045734.1, on the reverse strand, counting down.
CTGTAAAACCTAAATAGGAAAGTCAAGAGGAGAAATAGAAAGCTCACACCAGGAAAGTGATACATCCACTGTCACGAAGCAGGGCTGCATTTAGCACGAAGGCTCCATGCTCCTCACAGCATTAAGGTGTTGCTGAATCTGAGGAGGCTTTAAACCATCTAGCCTGAGGACTTGTAGCAGTTCACCAGAGGTACCACAGGATCTACCTGCAGCTTTACAAACACTTAGACTTTATGTCATGCCATGTTTTTCATGCTCATCTGGTATTGACAACTTCCTTGGGTGATCTAGGGTTAGAGCAGACGTGTCTGCACCTCACTGCAGAGGTGACGATACCAAGAGTTGCAGACACAACTCAGGAGGTCAGCTCTTTTAAATAAGTTGGGCTCTATCTTCCCTTGGCAACAACAAACTGGTGTCCGAGTAGCTCTAAAATATGATTTGTGAGTGCTTTGGGAAATTTCCTGCCTTTTCTGCATCCACATGGGTTTGCCTGAGGCAGATTCACCCTCATTTAACAAAACAAGAAGCCTGAATAGCAGCTCCCCTACTAATCACAACAGTAAACACTGTATCAAGCAGACTGTTCTCTAACCTGCATTCTGTTTTAAACACAATATTCCAAAAACCTGCACAACATGAGCAATCCAAAATTTTTCAGCTGAAGATTTCTCCACATTGTGGCTTTTTCCTGGAACAACAGAAATGCATAAATTCATCCATCACATCTCACATCTTACTACCTCCATCTGCTGTTTTGCACATGTACTATCACTTTCACCTTCAAAACCTGGAAAGAGCAATTGTGTTTTGACACGTAACGTGGGTAGATACCAGAATTCTGATAATAATGGCTATTAAAACTAACATACAAATTAAAAGACCTCAATTTATCTATTTTTGCATTTTTCTGAATTTCTGGAATTTAGTATATCATCATCAAGCAATCTATGTACCTCATCATAATTCCTGCCACTTCAGACACAGAAATACTGTTTTTCTTAGCTTTGGAGAACACCCTGTGATCCACGAACCAAGAAGAACGCGCTGCTCATGTGTATATTTTATTTAGATGATGGAAACATAATGATGACCTGCTAAAAGTTAGTGTTCAAATACTGTATTTTTTGATTATGATAAAATATTAGCTACAATTTTTTTATGCAACTAGCACATGCATTGTTTGAAAATCACCTGGTTTTGATAAATAAAGGGCACTAGCTGAGACTCAAGCCATCCCAAATGCTCAATTCTTGCATGGCTTTTCTGGTTCTTTGAAATTAATGCCTTCCAATGGAGAATTGTTTCCTTATATCATGACACTAATACTTCTGTATAGCAGAAAGAGTTGGTTTTGTCCATTAAACAAGAAGACATTTGTAACAGATTTCTGGTTCTGATTTATTTATATATATATATATACATATATACACACCATTCAACAGAATGCAATTCTTCATTTCAGGTACTAGGCAACCAACAATTTTCACAACAGTCATCAAAATTATTCACAGAGAGGAGGAAATCTAGTGAAGAGAGATCTCAGATGGCTGTTGCTTATTTAATGCATTGCTTGCAAATAAGAAAATATAAAGTAGTTGAAAAACAAAATGAAACAAAAAGTCATGGTCATCCATTGCATAGCATATGCTGTCATAAAGTTATTCACAGGTGCTGGGAGAACCAGGAATGTAACTGCTTGAGGATATACATTAAAGGAAAAGGGATGAGGAGCATGGTCTCCTGGGTTAAATATGCTTCAATTATACTATAAATAAAATTTAATCAACAGGAAGAAACATTAGTGATGTTATTGGGAGCCACTGAAAAGTAATGAAAAAGAAGCAGTGTGGAAAGCACTACAACTTGATGGTTTAGAAGAGAGATTTTCATGAACACTGATTTTTGGAGATTTCTATATGCTGAAAGTTATGCAAAACCACTTGGCTTTGGCAAGACCAACTAAACAAGCACTGGTCCATTATATGCACTGCCAACTTCACAAAATTGATCTTAAAGACAAAATTAGCAGCAAGTAACATGATGAAGCCCTTGCACAAAAATACAGGCTTCGAGGAAATTTCAAAATCCTAAATCTTCTTGTCTCCATTGACAAATACAGGATGGTCGTGTATCTACCTTCCTTACAAGGCATTAGAAAGATATTTGGAAAACACTCTGAAGATCACAAATAAGCACTAAATATTATCACTGCCAAGAATAAGAAAGACAGCAATTACATATGTCACATTATACACATAAAGCACAACATGCTTGAGAATATAATTTTACTATTCTGTTATTATTACAGGCAACCTGACACAGAATTCATCATTTTAGGACCACTTAATATTAGCTGCTCATATGCTCTAACTTTCTCAATGTTTCAAATGACATAATTTACCTGGAGCGTTGTGTACAGTCCTGGTGTCCTCAACATAAAAAGGACATGGAGCTGTTGGAACAAGTCCAGAGGAGGCCACGAGGATGATCAGGGGACT
>JBCJKH010045733.1:34453-72162 GCA_039877255.1 Loriculus beryllinus | reverse complement strand
GTGGTTTTTCCGATTTTTGCCGGGGAAAAGGGCAGGGGACCCCTGTGGGGGGGGGGCAACATCCTGGGGTGGGGGCCCTGGGGGACTGGAGGGGAGGAAGGGGGGTTTCCCCCCCCCCCCCCCTCCAAAGGCATCGAGCGGCTCAGGCTTCCCCTCAAACCATAAGGATGCTCCAAGAGGCAGCCGCAGCATCAGGGACACCATTGCTCGCCCCGGCCCAGGAAGGAAGCACCTCTCGGAGTGGCTCACTTCCACCTTGGCTCACTTCTACCTCCCTGGGACAATGCTACTCCTTCACTTCTGCTGGCCCTGAATTCAGTTCCCCAGCACCCTTCCAGTGAGGAAATTTGCGGCTGACCCCAGAATCCAGACCCCTCAAAGAAGCTGCATCACGCAGGAACATCCAAGCAGATGTTCTCTGCTGGGATGCAACTGTCCTAAAGCAATTAGGATTCTCATGGATGCAAATATGTCAGAGCAGCATACAGAGGAAGGCAAAGCAGGTGGGCAAGCAGCCCACTGTTCTCTGAAGCTACCCAAGTACATAACTTCCAGAGGAGAAGGGGAAGTGTTCTGAGGTTACATATAAGACTTGGCAAGAAACATCAAAAATCTCAGCCAAAATCTGATGCTGAAATCGGGATGAGGATTTCTTTTGGTGCCTGTGATGCAGGAGGAATCATTACTGTCCTGCCCAGCCTTAGATTGCAACATGGGTGGGATATACACCATGGTTTTGCATGCTCTCTAACTCTCTCAGAGACAGAAAGAGGTGACTGTGCCATTCAAAGTGCGCCACTGGAACTTCTGCTCAAACACAAGCCTTTCAATTTTTGGTGCTGCCAATATATCAGATCCTGCTCTAGCTCCACCAGCTGCCTCCACAGGCAGGAAGTTCATGAGGACAGTTGAGACAAAGATGAATTGAGACTGAATCATATCTTTGTCTCCTTTGTAAACACTGTATCCCCAGTCAGCTCAGTACAGTGAACCCACAAAGAAACATGGGGCTGGAATGGCTCTTAGATAGGCAACTCCAGTTTGCCACCATATCACAGAATCATAGAATAGTTAGGGTTGGAAAGGACCTCAAGATCATCCAGATCCAACCCCCCTGCCATAAGCAGGGACACCTCACACAAAACCATGGCACCCAAGGCTCTGTTCAACCTGGCCTTGAACACAGCCAGGGATGGAGCACTCACAACCTCCCTGGGCAACCCATTCCAGTGCCTCACCAAGGAATTTCTTCCTTTTATCCAATCTAAACTTCCCCTGTTTAAGTTTTAACCCATTACCCCTTGTCCTATCACTACAGTCCCTAATGAAGAGTCCTTATAGCCCTCTTTCAGATAGTGGAAGGCTGATACCTTCCATCCTGCTGAACCTAATTATCTGCCATCAACAAACTAAAAAAACCCCTGTTCTTTCTCAGTTCCTTTTCTCTAAACTCTCTCTGTACCTGTCCTTGAGTTGTAACAGGTCTGCAGGCACATTTCTGTGAAGCTTTATGGTTTAGTTGGCAGAAAAAGGTGGCAGCACAGAGCAAATTGTAATGGAAAAAAACATCTTTCCATCATATAAAAAAGGTCCTGAAAAAACAAAGATATCAGAGTTTTGGACTGGAGGCATAGGAGACATCCATATAGTTGCACAGGGAACATGTCTGTGCATTCATCCATTAAATTACAGGCACTCACGCATGCATCATGCATGCTGCTAACTCTGCCTTGTCTTACAGCTCACCACATGGTTGGACCAAGTGCTTTCTGCTTCCACCAAATTCACTGTTTTAGACGCAAGCACCAATTTAATCTTGATACTGTAGCATGAATGTGAACATATGGCTAATAGATTATGTGTTCAATCAGCTCTCTTTTCACCTTGGAGAAAGCATATAGTTACATCACTGAAAGGAAGAAGCTGTATAGATCTGCCTTAGCAACATGCTCAGCTTCTGTTAGGGATGGGCTTCTCTTCGCGTGACACTACAGCCTGTAGTTTACACCAACGGGAGGAATGCAAAACAGCACCGGAGGGTGCTATGATCATATGTGGGTTCACTTTATCAAGTAGTCTTTGAATTTGGTTCTAATGCTGTTTAGAGAGTAGTGGATGCTTGCTGTCCTTGCCAACTTATGTCAGCTCTTCCCGCAGAAGATGTTGAGCATGGTGAGAAATATGCTCTGTGATCACAGGGGCCCTTGATAGACGAAACAGGATCACACTGATTCTGGGGGTTTGCCTTTTTCCTGTGCTGTAGCAACACAGAGCATTATAACAGCTTGCCAAAACTGCAGAGCTTTCAAACCAGTAAGTCAGGACACTCCTTGTTTCTTAATATTAGTGATATCAACTGAATTGGCTAATTATGGACATACCATTTCTTGATATCAATCCTGACAGGTAGTGGGAGTCTGGCAGAGAGAGCATGCTGTGTGACACAGCAGGATGAGTTTGAACTGAATTGTAATTCCTCTCCACCTTCTTCCTTACGTTTGTAATTTGTGCTCAGAAGTTGATGAAGACAATGCAGTCAGTCCATGAACTTCATCTGAAATGAGCATCAGCTCCGGGAGCAGCGCTAACATCAAGATTATCATTCTGAACAAACACAAGGAGAAAGGCATTGCACAGGCACAGCTGCTCATGGAATATCTAGTACCTTAAGTCATGACACCATCCATGAATTCTCTACCCAAAAGCTGGGTGAAAGGATAAGCTCCAGCTGCTCAGCTCAGGCATATGTGAAAAAGGAAATGGGATGTGCAATAGGATTGATGAAACAGCTGGAGGGCAGCATCTACATGTATAAAAGAGCTTGCCAGAGAAGGACAGCAGGGAAGACTGCTATATGTGGTGCACAGGGAGGCCTTCAAACTGTGAGGGGGACAAGATTAGATGAATGCATTTGAATCTAAGGACTCAGGGTATTGTGCGAAGATCTCCAGTTGAAGTTGTGTGTAGCAATGAAGCAAACATAGTTAAAAATTCCATTTGCAAAGCTTGTGTTTGTGCCTTCTAGGCGCATAATCCCTCAAGGGGTTACACAAAAAAACAGGCAACCACAAACAAGATATAATTATGAAGATTCACAGAACAGAAGTACACATGAATCCTGAGCCATCATTGCTCAGGATTTCTCAGAGACTTGGGCAAATATGTCAGAATTTACACCCTGAGAGGATGGTCAGAATAGGAGGCATGAAGCAGGAAATGAGTGTTGCAGAACAAAACACAGAGCAGTGAGTGGATGCTGCCCAGGTCTAGGCTGCCCAGGCTTTGAAATTCATGTGGTCCAGCTGCCAGGACCACTCACTGGCACACATGCGAGTGGGGGTGCCAAGCAATTGGACATGTGATGGCTTGACCACCTTTTACACCCACTGGAAATATTAATCTCAATAGTTATCCAAATGAGTGAACGCTTTCCTCATTCTTCATGTTTTCCTCCGTCTTCACATGGAGAAACTGAAGCAACAAGGCACTTACAGCAGCACAGGGGCTGAGGATATGTCATCCCTTCTAGAGCAAACTTTGATCCACTGAGCCTTCCTTATTCACACACCCATTAATCTAATTCTTCTCCTCACATACTATAAAAGAATCTGCAAAACAAATCAGCTGTTGTTTGATTTGTTGTAATTAAATGCCTGGCATCAGAACTTCAACAGATGTGAAAGAAAAAGACACACCTATCCATGAAATGTACAGATCCTCATGCTGCAAGGAGAAAAGATCCTTTGGGAGATATTCACTGCACCCTAATTCATGTATTTTTAGTTGCTTTAATGACAACATACCAATTGCATTCTTGATGTGGCATGCATCACTCCAAAATGAAATGCCCTGTAGCTGCTACTTTAGGAACATTTGCCCCATGGCTGTCACCTCTAAACCCAGTGGAGAGCTGGATGTAAGACTCAGGTGGAACAGAAGCAAATTCAGCATTATGAGCTCAAATAGGACAAGAGTCTGCTCTAAGTCATAGACGAATAACTTTTTGCCTGTGGGTTTCCGTGTCTAACAGGACAACAGCAGCAACCAGCACAGTCTGTAAAGATACTTCTAGAAATATTAGCTTAAATTGGAGAGGGGAAACACTTGTGTTGATGTAAAGCCTCATCAAGATTTATAAAATGCTTGGCCTCAGGCAGCAGTCAACAAGAAGTCACCATGACAGGTGATCATCCAATTTGGTGTTCATTCCCTGAGAAAGCTAAACCCTAGTTCACTTCTTTGTAAGAAATGTAGATATTCATTTTCTACAAGTGGGATAAGAAAGAAGTGTCCATCTTTCGTGACACACCAGCCATACAGTGTTCACACTGGGAAAACATGTTTTGTACATGGCCTGATGCCACAGATTAATTCTGTTTGTTTTCTAACGTCTACACTAGCAGTTCTCCCATGCATCAGCAAAGGATCTGCACAAAAGCAGAACCTGTTGGTTGACCTCCGAGGCAGAACCACAGTAGCACCATCCAGGACAGACATCTGTGTATGTAAGAAGCACCAAAGTGTCAGTTAAGTGCTATTGTGGAAGCATTTGCCACAAAGGGAAAACTTTCAGAAGAGGGAGAAAAGCCCAGAGAGACTGCATGGACTATTCTTAGGGCTCTTTATTCCTCCAGTCCTCCTACATTCCTCCCTCTCACACTCTGCAGCTGCTATGTTGAGATCTCTTGCATGGTATCAACCACTTATTAAACTTTCCACCAGGTAGCTTCATGGAGGACAGATCTTCCATGCCGCCCTTCCTTTTTGGAAGCACTTTCCATAAAAGCAAGCAAAGCCACTTCCTTTATCTGCCTTAAAAATTAACAGATCCCTTTGCTACAGTGTCCTGCAAGCCTTCTCCAGCAATCAGTGTAGCTGTGCAGAGACCACTGCTGACCACGATGTTCAACATCCCAGCAGCATCTCGCCCGGGTGCAAAAAAGGGCACAAAATTGCACCTCATGATTCCTGCCACCACAGGAACAATTTGGACTTTATCCACAGCAGCATTTTCAGGAAGATGTGTACCCCAACTTGAAAGCACCGTGCAATAGCAAAGATCTCATACTCAAGAGAACTTAATGCAACAATGATTTACCTTACAGTAAAAACCTGTGTATGCTGTCCCTGCTGTAAGTTTGCTAACGCAGACTTCCAAGCTTTCCATCATGTAGTGTCTTCATCTGATAGATTAAGGACTCTTGTTCTCTCACAGGTTTTCCAGAACTAGATCCGGCTGTAGACATGCCTTTCGACTTCTCATTTCTTTCACTTGGTTGCTACATCCTCTTTGTAGTTGCTTGTGTAAAATACATATAAATCCAATAACTGCACTGTATGAAAGAGCAAGAAAAAGAGCAAAAGTGAAAGAATGGCTTGCTTTGGATAATCAGTTCCTTTGGGAAGTTCTATTTTAATGAACAACGTCTGTCTGCTTATGCAGACCAGTTATGGTCTGACCCCTCTACCAACAAGCAGAAGCTGAAGAGCTTTTACACTTTTTAGCAGCCATTTTGCAAAGCACTGCTAATGTATTTGTCATGAATAATGCTCAAAATCAATCATATGAAGAAAATTATTAAGAGGTGAGAATAAATAGGATGTTTAGAAAATACTAATTTCTCCCACACATACTGGTCACTTTTGCAGTGACCAGTGGTGTGGTCGTTTATTGAATTCTGGCATGCAAATAGCTGTTATACCCTTGCAGCACTTAGGTAAGAAGGGTTTAAGTCCTTTTTAATTTAAGCCTATTTATTATGTATCTCACACTGGGGAACTCTGTGGGACCTGATGAGCCCCAAGTGTATGTTAAAGCAACCCCAAGGCTGCTCCCTTCCAGAGCAGAAAGCTTCAAGGGGCACATTTGTGCCATATCCTAGAGGTCCAGATCTCACCCCTAAGCTGGGACACACATGAAAGGCCAGTACTGAGCAGAGGATATTTCCAGGGGAATCAGCTTCTCCCTTTTTAAAGGGTCATTTGATCTACAAGAGAAATCTGACAGGAATTTAGCACAGTTAATAGTCAAGTCTTTAATCTTCCGTTTGGCGTTTCACTGTCAGACAGCCTGAACCCCTACTTCCAGCAATATCAGCCAGAGATTCTTCCCTAACAGAATACAGTGAATTTACCAGCTCCATAGATTGACCAGTGTGGCAGGGCTTTTGCTCCCACTTGCTTTACTCTTGAGTAACTTGTCCCTTGAAACATTTCCTTGGACAATGGACCTTCCCCTCAGTCTCACTTTTACATCTCTGTCAAGATGGTAGATACTTCTACTGAGGTGGCAGGTAGACTATTGCGGCAGAACAGAGCCTAAGGAATATTTGTGTTCTAAAGAAGATCCTATATCCTTTGCAAATCTAAATGGCTTTCTGTTAAAGCAGGGACAAACCAAGACTTTGATGACAGATTCCAGTGCCAACCTCATATCTTCTTTCTGAATATGAATATTTTCTTTTAATTAAATTTATTGCCCAAATAACAGTGGAGGTGCCCAGATTTCTGACTGGGTCATCACAAGCCAACTTTACATTATCCTCAAGGACTGCTAGGAAAAAAACTTTTATTAAATGTGGTTAGCTAGAGAAAGGGGAAGTTAAAGACTGTTAGTCTGCACCTCTAAATATGTTTGCCATTCTCAATACCTAAAATGGTTATTTAGATTATCAAAGACAAGGCACCCAACAGCTTTGGTATACTAGTCAGTAGACAACTTCCAAGGTAATTAAGCATGTCTTGATCTTATGTGTTGTTTGACCTACAGGTGAAGCTATTTTACAGTAGTATTTCCCAACTACATTGCATATGAGGACTGGTGATGTTTTAACACCTTTTTGGTCCAACCCCTTCCCTCCCTTACCACATTCCTCACTGGAAGGGCTGCTGACAGCCCCTGGCCCTACTGCTAGCATGGTGATGAACCAACCTAATCCTATTCCTACCAAGACCCCTCCACCTTTCCTTACCTGCTTCCAGAGCAGCAGTGCAACTTCACAGCCTCCAAGGTTTACAAACCTCAAATAAACTTAAAGCAATAGGAAAAATCTGGGGTTTGATTTCCCAGTCTTCTGCAGTCTTCAAACAGTCCCCCAAGACCACCATGCAGAACGACAAAAGCAGTACCAAACAGCTAGCCGACCAAGACATCAGATTCAACCTTAGACTAGTTGTAGAAAGAGGACATGTCCTGTTCAGCTCCTGCCAACCTTCTACCCAACTTGGCCAAACCCTGTATAAACCCTGAAGGTGAACACCACTTTCAGAGGTCTCCAGACAGGCTGACCAGGCTGCTCATTAACTCACTCCTGACCCCATGAGGAGTCCCAAGCAGGTTGCACTGAAGTTGGCTGAATCTCAAAAAGATGACCTGGAAACAGCAGCAATAACATCCCCTTCCCAGCCTTCAGAGCTTTGCTGTTGGCTGTGGATGTGCAGCCTGCCAATAGCATCTGAAGGCACTGCTTCGCTTCTTTGCTCATTGAACAAAATGGTGGGATCCAGCCACAAATTCAGAAATGTCAAGTTTAGTATCATAAAGCCCCATTGATTCTCAAAGACAATTTTACAGACTTCATGATGGGAAGAACTTCTAACCAGGAGTGTATCATGGAATATTCATCAAAACAGGTGCAACTATTTCTTTTTCCAAGAGTCCATTCCTGTCCCAATGGTGAAGACTACCCCTATAGGCAGATATCAGCCTTAGTTTTGGTTTAACAGCCAGGATCAGCTAGCATGCATTTCATGTATTCTGAAATGCACAACTAAACCAGGGAGGAACAGGAGAGCACAAGTCCCCAGCAGTGCTTATTTGAATAATCTTGCAGGCAGATCTGTTTGCTTCTCAAAACTTCCAGTGTGCACAACCGATCACGATATGAAATCACATCCTGCCACTGGGCTCTGATAAATGTGAATAGAAGGACTAAAGACTCACTTCCCATATGAATAAACACTCCAGTTCAAATTGCACCACTCGTATTGTTCGTGCTGTCACTAAAATCCTGCAGGCGGCATTAGAGCCTAGTAACTGAGCATCACTCAGAATGACTCACTTCACGAACAGGTATAGATTTTCAGTTCTCATTTGCTGGTGAACATCTTCCTGACATTACTATCTCTTCTAAAAATTTCTGCATGAGTTATCCCTAGTGGATTCAAAGGGAAAGTTTGCTTCTCTGCCTATGAATTAATGACGAGATTTTCAGTGTCCCTGCTACATTTAGAAAACAAATTCCCCTTTAATTTGAAAATTGCAAGCAACAGAGAAGCTATGACACTATTAGGTTAATTTTTGCAGTGTTTAACTAACTGTGTACTAAGAACTTGCAGCTTCCTTCTAGTCCGAATTTGCTGAGTTGCAAGTTCCATGTCAGTGGAGCTTATTATATGTTTTTCTGTTTGATCCAACAGGCAATGTAGATAACTATGAACTGTGGTTCCATCATTCAACTTTCTTTTCCACAAATTGGAAAAGGTCAAATAGGTCAAGGCCCTAATTATAGCCTTACTAGTAGTTAAAGCCAATTGCCAAAGCAGGGGTTTTGCTTTTATATAGTTCTTACAATTATCTTCACTCTCTCCATCTTTATGGTAGTCAAAACCCTTTAAGGTAGAATTTAGCCTCCTTTGGGAAGGAATTCAACAGCAAGAGCTGGATTCGCCATGCTTCTGTCCACTTCCAGAATGTGCTTCTAGCTAAAAGAGGACACAGGCAATAAAACAATGATTATGCCAGATAAAAAGATTGAGAGTTTGATAACCTGAAATAACCCAAAATACAACCCCTGCCTTGCACTTATATGGCTTAAGCGTTCTGCTCCGCTGATCAGGTCAGAAAGCCATGGATACAAGCCAGCAAGCATCCAAGTGAAGTCAGCTCCAGGCACTGTTTGCAACCAGCAGCAGCAAAGCCAGTCTGTGGCTGTTTTGTGGCCACTGTGTGCTGGCTTGGCTCCCAAAAAAGTCAGCTTCACCCTTGTTTCTTAGGAGTAAATCATCCCGTGTGGCTGGTTCTTAGCCATGAATCCAGGGAGGCCAGATAAAGAGGGGTGAAAAAGTGGATGTGAATACCAGGGAAGCTGCAGAAGCACCAAGCTGAGCTGAGTACTGCGTCATAGCTGAGAAGTTAGGTGCAAGAAACATGCTCAGCCATTAACTGCTGAAAATCCTAGATGAGATTAAGCAGGGGAGGGATCAGCTCTCTTGACCCTCCTAATTCACCTTCACTGTCACTCCGCCATTGCTTCTGAAGTGAACCTCAAGTATTTTTTGTAATGACCCTCAGAGTCACTATGGCATGTTATTTTGCAGTCATGAACTGCCATCAGCTAAAGAAAAAGGAAAAAGTAATAAGGTTTAAAGACAAGAAATGTCTCAAAGGGGCATGTTCCCATTATAATGGAGGTAGAGGAAGAAGGAGGGAATGAGAGGGTCTGTCCATGAAATTTCTTGATGAAGGGACAAGAATTAACTTACAACAGCACATTTAAAGTGCGTGTGATACCAAAGTCAAGAGACGAGCTCCCCAGGAGGTTTAAAGATAACAGCTCTGGGGTATTCAGGGCTCCTGGAAAAGGCCCATAATTAAAACCCTGTTACTGCAGATAAAACCTGAAGGAGAAGAGAGGTGGCTGTTACCAGGCCACAGTATCCTGTCATCCCATACAATGTGATTCTACCTGTTTGCTTTGGAAAGGCAGGAGTAGTTAGACAGAGGCAGGATGCTACCAAAGACAGAGTGAGAGGATTATCCTCTGCAGGAGACAAGGCACAACAGGTAATTACTCCCTGTGAGACCACAAAGATTTAGCTTGGAACAGAGAATATTGAAAGTTGCAATGTGCCTTAAAAGACCATTTCTGCTGAGTCCCCGATTGTTAGTATTAAGTGAAGTTATAGATAGCAGTCCATAATCTTGTCTTTCAAAGGTGTTCTGTGCTCTGCATCGAGGACCAGGACCTAGAGAGCAGAGTCATTTCTGTGAAGGACTATGTCTCTGGTGATGGCATGGTTTTGTCCTTAACTGTCTACAAGAGCTTGTGTGGGGCTAGGACGGTTGGTTGGTTTCACCATGCAGTTTCTTTAAGATCATCTGCTGCTTTGGGTAAAGTGTATTTCTTTCTTGAGATCACCTTTTCCAAAAACATACATGAATTACTCCTCATTATAATGTTCCTGGATACAGACAGCAGAAACATACCAGAGACCAACAATGCAACAATAAACACACAGCAATCTGAAGCCACCTCTTCCTTCCATCTTACCTCTGATAACATGTTAGAGCTCAAGGTCTGAAACTTTTAGGCCGAGACAAGCTCCAAAATCAGAATGTCTTTGAGAGAAGAAATAAGAGTTGGCCAGAGAAAGGAAAACTGTACCTTCAAGAATGAACATCTTGAAATCCTCGGATTTGTCGGTTTCCCATTTATCATGGACAAGCACAGACAAAATCTGCCACAGGGATCATTCACAAGTTATTTGTCATCACAGAGATTATCTGCTGCTGGTTTAAGGAAGAGAAGGTTCTGCCTCTGAGAAGGTTCAGGCAGGCTGGTATTTTCCTGGGAGAAATAGAATTGCTATGATGAGGTAACAGAATTTGTGTTCACAGTGCTCTGGAGACACCCAACACTGTATAAATAGCATAAATATATACAAAGAAGATTGATGATGTGAGTGGGTGAGTTATACACACAGATAAAATGAAGAGCTAGGTGACAAGACAATCTTGTGAAAGAGGACTCTAATTTTGCAGGAAGATGAATTGAAGCTACTGCAAGCACCAGGTTTTAAATGCTTCAGGGTTGTGCATTTTAGGTCAAGTGACCCTAGCATTAATAGAAAAATGAAATGGTATTTTCATATCAGAACATGGATTTTGCTTAGATTTCACTCTGCAGATAACCAGACAGCAGTGTGTGTGTATACACATACAAGGGTTAACAAACTCTCAACTCCCACAATATTTAAGCTGTTACCTGAAACCAAAGCTTTGGAAAAGTTCCTTTGCAGCAGATAGGAGAAAACTTTGAAATTTGCCTGGAAGATTAGGATGTCCTCTTCACAGTTTCTAAACAATCCTGTCATTGCTGCTCTTGAATGAGCTGCCTGAAAGAATAGCCATTCTCCAGCTGAGCCTCTCTGAACATGAAGAGTCCGTACAACAGGGCAGATTTTTATCTGGAATAAAAGGCTTTTAGGAAAGCAGCAACAGCTAGAGGTGGAGAGGTGTCAGAGCCGCTCAGCCCTTCCTAAGTGGCTCCATCCTGGGTGACAGCGGCCACAGCTGCTGCCCATGCAAGGTTCAGAGGAAGAGTGGCTGAGCCTTCACCCTGCGACTGTGCTGCTGGGGAGGCCAGGGTGGTTGGACAAGGGGCTGTCAAAGGATGTGACTAAAGGCTTCTGATGAGAAAGAGCTGCTGGTTTGAACTTTTTTCCCCTGCAGAGAAATGCCTCAGTGAGCTGAGTTTTCTGTCTATGACTCACTCTGAGGCAAGTTTGGAGTCAGCACTAGTGCCTGAAGGAAATCTGAGACAAACCCAGACCACAACTGGGTTAAATGCTGCTGTATGTGATGGTTTACACCTTTGCAGATCAGGCATCATGCCTCACTGCTTGCACAGCCTCCTCACACAGAGACAGGCTTTTTTAAGCATCACTGTATATGTGAGTAAGCCACACAAGGCACTGGAAGAGTAAATCTCCCACCTCAGGGCACCACTGAACAGGGAGCAAGATGAATTTTAACTCCTGTGGAGAGAGCTCGGGTCTTCTTGTAACAAGAAAATGCCTGTAGTGTTTTGGCTATGATGTCTTCATGCATGCCTCACTTTTCTTGGGAAACGCTGCTTCACGGTTTACAGCACAGAGGAGCGGAACCTTACCACGACCCAGCTCTGCAGTGGGATTGCTTCATTCTCAGTTGCCAACAGAAGCTCTGCAGTTTATTTGCACTGTGTAAGAAAGAGTTAACATTGCTCTACCACACTTTTAGGCAAGAGAATGCTTGATGTCTCCTAAAACTTAATAGAAATTTGTAGCTGAGATACATACATAACATGAGCCCAAGTGCTCATCTCACGTATGTACCATGTCATCTAAAGAATACTTGTGCTTCAACCTCGAGTAATACAACCATATCACTGAGCACACCACGGAGGGCGGGCAATGTCAATCCACCCAGCAGCAGTTGCAGGGATGCTCAGCACCCCTGAGCAATCTCCCCCTCGCGTCTGAATAGGACGGATGGACAGAGAGCCCTTCCAACGTGCAGCAGTGCAGGGGGAAGCAGCTGTGAGCAGGCAGGAGCCGCAGCACCGCTCTGTGGTGATGGGTCCCTCTGCAAGCTAAGCACAAGGACGGAATCTTGCCCATCTTAAAAGCACTGTTTAACACCACTGCATAGCTTTGTGTTGCACCAAGAAAATGTGTTTCCAAACTGGCTAGAGGCTTTGCTCTTGCCCCCTTCTCTTCCCCCAGCCCTAGCTCCAATTTTTAAAGCCCCTGCTTTACAGCACCAAGTGTACAGCAGTGACACTGGGATGCTTCTTCATTACTCTATGCCTGCCTTGAAAACACAGTTTCATTTAAGGCCTCAAGTAAAAAAAAAAAAAAAAAAAAAACAGAAAAAAAAATTCTTGAGGAAAAAATTGTGAAATTTCCTAATAAATTTCTCTTTCTATCCCTACAAACTTCTCCAATTACTGACATGTAAATTAGAGAAATATAGGATCATTCCTTACAACAGACGTATTAAGCAGCTTGTTTCTAGGGAGTTTATACATCATTTTTTGTACATCCCAGAACTACTAAATACAACCACCATCACTGTCAGCACAGGTAGGCTCATGTTACAACAACACATCTGTAGCCAACAGAGAGTTATAAGAAATCTGTGCTATGGATTACATCTTGAAAATTCAGGAGTCTTTATCTAGTACCCCAGACGGTTACTGCCTGACTCACTGGTAAGAGTCAACAGAAATCTGACTTTGTACAAGACGTGTTCTTGCTGTCAACGTGGAACAACTTATAATGAGATATGGACTCATAATAGGGAGGTTATTTTATAAAGCCATATTCCCTACAGTTATATCAAATAAGATTTTATTACCTTACAGTTGTTTCAACATAATAGCCAGGAGAAGAGTGACAGTAAACCAACCTGTGCATGGGATCTGAGCACTGGAAGCCAGTGTCTGCAAGCTGAGTGCTCATGCACCTGCCACCCAAGAGCATCTCTGGACAGTGGCAATATCATCTTTTAGGTGTGACTTACCTGTGGGTCTTTGGTGAATTAATGACACAGCACAGACACAAATGTTGACTTAAAAGCCATGAATTCAACTATTGAAGCGCTTGGTCTGATTCCTGGAGTAGTCGAACCAGACAAGGACTGTGTCAGCCCCAAACCCCAGTGGCTGCAGAGACCCAGGGTCACAGCAGAGATGTGTTTCATAACCCAGCCTCCATTTCCTATTAAACACCTAAATAGTTTCTATGACACCTCTGCAAACTGAAGACAAACCAATCTCTCAAGAAAAGCTTGCTATCAGTGATTTTCAGCCTGCAAACTGTGGAATCCCCGGGGCTGCAGCTTAATTTTTAGAACCTGAGAAAAATAACAAGAAAAGCTACTTAAATGCCAGCAGCCTTAAATCTGCTATCTGGGGCCTGCACCTACCTTGGAACATATGTGAGTGTTAGGAAATCAGTAGAAGCCTGAAAATCACTAAGCCATGATACTAAGAGATCAGCCTGATTCCCTAATTCTCCACCTTACTCTTTAATTCACTCTTGAGATAAGAAGCAGCTCATCTCAGATGATTTTACTGCAGCATCAGCTCCCAGCCAAGCAGGTAAATGGTCTTGCAAAAAGATCTCTCAATCAGAAATGGCGTGAACTGGGTCAAGATTGGGATAATGCAGAGTTCAGGAAAACAGGGCTTCCACATAAGCCAAAAAGCTAAGTGCTAATGGCCAGAAAAGCAATATATAATGAGCTTTTAAGAAAAACAATGCATAACTAAGCCATAATATTTCCTCACTGGCAGTCAGCTGCACGTTGGTGCTTTAATGAAGTTACAAGAAAAAGTACAGGAGTATCTAATCTCCAGAGAACATCATTAGTGAAGACAAATTACATTTCACAATGCTGCCATTATTTTTGTTAGCACCTCATTAATTATTTAATGATCATTACTCATTATTTGCTTGGCCTGGGCTGAGTACTCAGCTATGCAAAAAATACTCAGATTCAGGTGGTCCCTGCCCCAAAGAGCCAACAGTGCTTTAATTTGTCTCTGCTAGCAATGACCATAAGGAGTTTGCATAGTGTTTGGAGGGTGGAAATACTGACTGTCCTTCTTCATAGGCAGTTGAAATGGAAGGTAACTTCTGCTGTGATAAATTGAAGATGCTGAAAGATTCACAGGCAGTGAGGGGTAAAGTTCTCTGCCTGTTTTGCAGAGAAAGAAGGCAAAGATGCTGCTCCACTGTCCTCAGATACCGGTGGTCCACAAACTGTATGAAAAAGGTAACAGAAAATAAAGTTCAGCGGCAATCTGCTGGTCAAGTATAGACAGGCTCTCAGGGTGCCTACCTGTGTGCCTGAGGGTCAGCAACAAGCCCAGCTGAACTACAGAAGAACAAGATACTGGTCTGTAGGCAGTGCTGCTGGTAAAGGTGATTCATGGTGTTAATGGCCTTCACTTAAACACAAGATGAGTATTTAATCTAAGCCTTGAAAAGTGTTAACCCTTGTCCTCTGAATAAACAAGGCCAGGTATAAAAAGTTTTCCAATTCACCAGCTACAAGGTTCCAAAAGCAAAGACTGGACCACAGTCCTTGGTTACCTGGTAGAAGGTAGTTGTTCCCACACCCCAGGGACACAGCGTTTCGCTAGTCACTTACTCATTCTCCCAGCACCAGGGCTGGGTGCCCATGTGTAACACACTTAACCCCATAAAGGAAAATGTTGCTTGGTACCTGATTGTTGTGGCCATACAGTGCTCATTTTAACCAAACATCACATGGAGGCGGCATCCCTGTGTGGCAATTAATGAGCCAAGAAATTAGGAAGGAATAGACATTCACAGCTAAATTAATTTCACAGTCATCTCATGCAGCACAAGAATCTGCTGGGCTAGTTCTGCACCTCAGTTTGTCCCAGCATAACTGCACAGCCAGCAACAGAGGCACAAACAGGAGCAGGGTGAGCACTGGGGGGAGTCCAATAGCAGCACCCACTTGGAGCAGGACAGTCACCACTGAGCCCTTGAGGTGGTGTCGGAGCTGCTGTGCCTTTGCAGATCAATTGCAACCCCCTGCTTTTAACAGGGGAAAATAAATCCTGGTTTTGTGCATTCCCATCATCCCAGCAGCAGCTGACCAAGCTGTGCAACAGTTTCCTAAAATATTTCGCCTGAGGCATATGTTCAGACTGAAAATAAATTCAGTCCAGGTAATTAAATAATTTGTCAAAGCTAAAAACAACTGCAAACAGCTCCTAATGGGGTAAGCCATCATCTCACACACACACTGCCATGGGCCAGGAATGTCCCCAACAGAGCTCCATGGGGCCTTCCCTGCTTGCTGGAACAAGTGCTCATGGCAATGGCCTGTTTCCAGCAGAGCAAGCTTTGGGATGGGTAAAATGTTTGCTCCTGGACATTGACTTTCCTGGGGGAAAGAGAGTCCAGTCCCAACACAGAAAAGGGAGACAAAGCAACTCATACCTCACTCATTGCTGGGGAGTCCAGGGAGCAAGCAGGGTTATGGGCACAGCCACAGTGCTCCTGCCTCTGTCCTGTGGGGATCAGCTCAACAGTGAGCACGGAGCTGTGGCACAGATACACTGTGAACTGTGCTGCTGGCTCTCTGCTCCCCTCCTAAACACATGCATCAGGGCTTGCTCTGGATATGCACACACCCTGAAGGCGTGCATGCTGTGTGCACAGCATCAGTGCTGCTCCACCATCACAGGCTCATGCACAAAACTGACCATACCGTTGTGCTGAACTTCTCCTATTTTAAATGACCGGCTCAAATGTAGGTGATGAAGTCATTCTTTTTCCCAAAGCAAGAGGGACTGATGACTGTACTTCACCAAAAGGGCACCTGTACTCACCACCTTCACCATCATCTAAGGCAAAAATCCTACAGCTGGTATTTTACTCCCATACAGGAGTAAGGGCATCCCCTTCCTCTCCCCATGTTCTGCAGTGCTGAGGCAAAAGCAAAGGGTTGTCCAACATGGATGTCCAAAAGACGCGCAGAGGAACAACAGCTTCCAACATGGATTTGGAGGTTTGCTGCCAAGAAGCAGCTGCCTTCCTCTGAGGATGGTGCCCCTGTCCAACAGCCCCAGACAGTCACAGGCAGCCTTGCAGCAAGCTCAGAAAGGTGATCACACTGCTGGGGAGGTGGGGCAGCTCCCCTTGATGGAGGAAGGGAGACAGATGATTTTAGTCATTGTTTCTTCTTTGTTTCACCCTAAGAACTGAAAGTAATCAAACATGCTTAGTTTTGAGAATAATTTTGAACACTTGCCCATGTCTAACAATTTATTTACCTCAAAGGCCCTTTCTCTCTCTCTTCCCAGGAAACTCCCAGGGTCCTTTGCCACAAATAAAGCAATGCTCCTTTTATTCTATGATTCAACAACTCCATGTCTCAGGGTTTGAGTTACTGGTGACATCCCAGATCACAACAGCGCACAGTAGTTACCCTGAGGCACCCATTACAGACCTCTGATGCCCAGGCCAGTGAACTGCATCTGGGAGAAGTTCCCTCGTAGCTTGTGCTGTCCAGAGGATGCTTCCTTCTCTTTTTGCATTCTATTTTCCTGAGCTGTGAGGAACTATTTAGCTTTTACTGAGGTTTTGCCCAGGAAAGCTGGAAAGGCAAAATGATTTCTGTAAAGTTATTGTTCTACAGAGAATGAATAACATTTTCTGAACCCAAGTCAGCACATAAATGCAAGCCATTAAATGAGAAACCCAACAAGCATTAAACCAATTGGAACCAAGACAAGCTGCACCCCATCTAAAAATCACCTGTGCAGGTCAGCCAAGGGTTCTGATGCCCTAATCAGCAAAATGGAAGGGTCCTGATGTCCTATAACAGCAAATGGAAACATTAGCCGATTAGCTACAGTTTTTTATTGCTGATGGATGAATGTTATCATTTCCACTCACAGGTAAAGGAGAACACGAGTATTATGGCTGATGAAACTTTATCTCATTAAAGTAATTGTGCAAGTTGCTGTTTAGATTGGAGGAGATGACAATGTGGCTCTGTGAGTATGTGCCTCTCAGCAGCTAGAGGTACCCCTTCCCACTGCTCCCTTTCAGTAACCAGCCCTGAGTGGGAGCCATGGGCAGAAACCTCAGTGCTGGCAGCAAGTGTATTTCAATGGGGATGAAGTACTCTGTTTTTTAATGAAATAGGTAAATCTAACAAATTTTTTTCCCCCTTTCCTGAATGCACATGGAAACTGCAGATGAGAACGAGAAGCAATCTGAAAATGTTCTCAGGTGAAAGCTGGGGAGAGAAAAATGATGTTGCATACATCATTAAAAATGAGCTCTCTTGTGTGACAATGAGCCGTATTTATCTCTAAAATACGCTTTAGAGAGGAAAAAAGGAATTGCCTCTGGGGTATTTAAAATGGACATAAGATGATAATCCAGTCCCTTGGGACAAATGAGGCTGCTGCTCAGATTGCACTCTACCCTCCAACGGGAAGCAAGAGTGAGCCCCAGCACAAGGGCCTTAGACATGGGTGTAAGTATGGTACAAATGGCACAGTTCAGGTGTGCTGTATAGCCAAGAGCAGCATTTGCCCCAGAGTGCCATTCCAGGCTTCGAAACCCATTGATTCTCATAGCCTCCTGACTGAAGGGTTGGTTCTTTCAGCCCATCTCCATAGGGAAATCTGAGCTCACGGTGATGTGGCTTGCTGGAATCCAGGCATATGCTCCCTGTCTCCCCTTTGCCCCACTGTGGGCTGGGGACCTGCTTCACCAAAAGAAATGGAGCAGCAGCAGTAACACAAATAAGCCTGGTTTCTCCCATCTGATTAATCATTCAACAGCCCTCAATCAGTGCAGAAGGCAACTTCCAGTCAGTCATTCATCAGTGTCTCTCCATTGAGAGTTAGCATCTCCAGGAGGGAGGGACCCAGCACTACCAAAGGCTGTCACTGGTTGGAACATGGGACAGCCCTGAAAATGAAAAACAGCACAGAGAAAACAGCTGCCAGAGGCTGTATTCATCTGCTGACCTAGAGAAGCTACCAGCTGCCCCGAAAGATAAGCACTGGGTGAGAGACGGACCTGTAAGAGCTGTGTGCCAGCAAGGAAGCCCCAGCACAGGGTTTTTCTCCTGCCACAGCAGCTCTCTTCCAAGCTTCCAAGCCCATCCTCCTGCCACATCTGACTGTTGGCTGAACCGTGTCCCCTGCCCTGTGGCAGCAGAAGAAGGGGCAAAGGAAGGCAGGGTGCTGCAGGGATTCCCGAGGAGAAGCATCCCTGGCTAAAAGAACACAATGGACCGTTTCCGGATGATCTTCCAGTACTTCCAGTCGAACTCGGAGTCTGTAATGAATGGGATCTGTGGGCTGTTAACGCTGGCTAGCATAAAGATGTATACCTCCATTGACTTCAGCTGCCCCTGTCTGCCACAGTACAACATGGCATACGGCTTGGGGATCATGTTTGTACCTCCTATCGCCCTCTTCCTCTGCGGCCTCATCCTCAATAGACAGTCCCTGGTGATGCTGGAGGAATGGAGCCGACCCCAGGGGCGCAGAAAGAAGGATCTGGCTGTCATCAGGTGGGGTTTGCACCAGGACTGGCATCCCTCCTTTCACCTCCCACTTGGCTTTCACCTCCATAGCTTTGATCCTCCTGGTGATTAATTTTGCTCTAAGCTTAGCTCCCGAGACTTTCCCACATGAGGCTGGAGGGGCAGGGGCACGGTAAATGCATTTCCATCACAGTCATTTTTTGTTGATAGCCTTGTGGCTTCCCTCCCTTTAGATGTTTTTAACTGAATTGCACTGGTGGAAGAGAGAGGAGAATCACATTCAATCTGTTACAGGCACTTTTACACAGTGCACAATTCAGCAGAGTGGGACAAGAAAGGCTGCAAAGAAAAGTGATTTTCAAGGTAGAAACTGAGCTGACAAGAAAACAAAGAAGAAGACAAGGGAGAGCTGACAAGGATTTGTGCATGGGAGATATAAGCATACAGCTGAGGAAAGCACAAAATGAGAGGACCATGCACTGCATTGAATGCAGGCAGCACACAGAGCACTGCCATGCACTGCACAGATTTCACTGGGAGGAAGCACCAGCAAAGATATCCCAGAGCAGAAGAAGCTGCAGAAATGCTGGGAGCACTCCTAGGAGTAGGCTCCCTGGTTCTGGTAGGGCCAAATCCATCGAGGCTCTGGATGAGGAGAAAGCTACCAACATTTACACACTCACTTCTCTCTCTCCTGCCGCAGGTACCTGTGCTCCTCCATCATGCAGCGAGCCATGGTGGCCCCTGCTGCCTGGATCATAGTCACCCTCCTGGATGGCAAATGCCTGATCTGTGCTTTCAGCAGCTCCATGGACCCTCAGAAGTTTGTGGACTTTGCCAGCGCCAGCCCAGCGCAGGTGCAGCAGCTGCTGGCCAAGGTGCCCTGCAAGGATGAGGAGCTCATGAGGAACAACACGTCCCGCAAGGCAGTGTCCAGGTACCTGCGCTGCTGGTCCCAGGTAGGTCACTGCTGGCAGAGACCCCCCATGTCAGTGAGGTGTCTGGGGCATGCATCTTCGGCTCCTGTTTTTCCTTGGCTTCTGATAGCTTCACCATAGTCAGGCTGAGAGCAAAACTGCTCTTTGCTTCTTTATGCCCCTAACTGTTGCCACCCCCAGGGATACTCTCCAGTGTCACTCAGTTAGGGAAAAGGAAGGAATAAAGGATGGTTTAAGCAACTGAACTTTATTTCTAGAAGAACCAGCAACCTCTAAACCCAGATAACAAAAGCAGGTTGCAAGGAATAGATGTGTCCTTAAGCTCTGCCCAGTGTCAGAAGACCTTTCCAAATGCTAACCTTGCAGGTAGGACCTGCTGTTTTAAGGACAGTGTAAGCTGAGAGGGACAAAACCAGCTTGCTCAGGAATGGTAGAACAGGACACGATGGAGAGCTGAGCCCTGTCTGACCCACGTTGCTGGTACAGTAATGCCGGGTCAGTGATGAAGACTGGTGGGAGGGCATTGAAAACAAGCCCTTCCCTCTTACCAAAGGCAGCTGCATGTAGTAGGGGCTGTCTTCACCCTGCTGTGGGACTTCTGGACCCCAGAGCAAGTGTAGGTGGCAGATGAAGATCTCACTGGAGATAGGTGATGACCAAAGGTGAGCACTGAAGTCCCTTCCCCTGGGATGCTCTCATGCTCAAAGCAAGTATCTGGTGGCTCCAGGCTAACTGCAGTTATCCTACTGACCCACTGAAGCACAGACAAATGTCTAATATTCGCTGGGAGGAGACTACACTCACTCTCTGAGTGCAGTTCAGGGGTGTTCAGATATGAGTGCAGTTCAGGTGTTCAGATATGCCACCTCTCCCCTCCAGCCACACAAATTCCCTGTCTTGGTGATGCAGGAAAACAGCTTGTGCCTGCCTCTGTGCCTGTCCTACTCCTGTTCCACTGCTCATTTCTTATCTCCCAGGCACTCGGATGGAGTATTTTGTTGGTCCTTATCATAGCAGCTTTCCTTGCCCGGTGGCTCAGACCTTGCTTCAACCAGGCCGCCCTCCTGCAGGCACGTCACTGGAGCAACTACATTGACATCGAGCAGAAGATTTTTGAGGAAACGTGCTGCGAGCACAGCCGGCTCTTTGCTCACAAATGCATCCTCCAGTTCTTTGAAAGCATGCGGCAAGAGATCAAACTGCACAGCTTCAGCTTGTCAAGGGAAGGAGAGGGAGCTGAAGGAGACCAAGATCTTCTCCGGGGCATCACAGATCAGGACCAGGTGAACAAACTCCTGAAAATGTGGTACTATGAGAAACCTCCCCTGGATGTCAGCAAAGCGACCCAGAGGCATCCCCTGGGGCAAGAGAGATGCCCCCTGCCCTGGGCAGACAGCCCTAGAACTGGGTCCAAGTTCCCCCAGCACACTGATGTGTAAAAAGGCCTTTGTCCTGCAACACTGAAGGGGCTCTGCTGTACCTTTGCACAAAGCAAGGAGCAGTGGGCAGATGAGCAGTGGTGCTCACATCTTCCTCCAAACCCCCAGTCCCAAAGGTTCAGCTCCAGGTTCCAAAATAAAATAACTCTGAAGATCCAAAGGTCCCAGACTCAGTCACTATTCATAAAATTTCTCAACCAAGGGCTTTTGCGTATCACTTCTATCATATTAAAGAGTTTTCGGCTCCTTACAGCTGTGATTAAAGGGGATTTAAAGGGATTTAACCAAGGCAGCACCACCCGTCTGTGAATACAAACCAGGTGGAGCATCACCTTCACAAAGATGTGAAGAGCTCCTGCCCATTTCATTTCTATCCAGAGAGTTCACAGTGCTGACACTGAAATAGTTTAATTGGCAACTGTTTTCATACCACAGCAATATTTACTCAGAAAGGCAAAACCACCTCCTGTATCTTCCCATCTGCTGAGAGCCTGGCTGCCCCCAGCCCAGCTGCCAAACATTTCAGCCTCCATCTAACAACCCATCAATATTTCCATGCATTTTCTAAACAAAATACAGCAACACACTGCAAATCATGGAGCAGCATCAATCTAACTGAAGATGGCGTTGGGTAAGTGTCCCTGGATTAGGTTGGTTTGCAGAAGGAAAAGGAGATGAAGGCTTTGATTGTCATATCCAGAGCCACGTGGCTGTGCAGGGGTTCAGGCAGTTGCTCGAAGCATTGGCACTGAGCCACGGGAAGGACACATTGACTCTGCTTGAGAAGTCTGAATACAGATTTTAAACACTCCCGTGCTAGATTTTAGTACAAACCAATCTACCCAGAGGATCATCTTTGCATCACAATACTTGGGCATTTCTATCCTTAGTTGCAAAAATGCTTAAACATAACCTTATCTCTGAGCCTCTAATGATAAGTACTCTCTTACCTCTCTGCCTTTTTCCAGCCACTGTTGTAGATGGTGCCATCCATGGTGCCAGTTTGCTATTTCTGTCCAGCATCGGTGTTTGGATGCATTAAACTCTTTACTGCAAACTAACCCTACACAAACACATCTATTCCTCCAGGATAAGGCTCAAGCTGATTCTCACTTTGCCCCTGACAGGGAGGAGTGTAATGTGGAGGGGTTGTGAGAAGGGGGAAGTGAAGAAGCAATGTCTCATAGGCCATGCATACATAGATGGGGATGACAAACCTCCAAGTTAATGTTTTGAGCTGCTGGGAGGTGGGTGACCTCCTTCCCACGATGTTTCTGTACATGGGGTCAGGGGAGGGAGGGCAAAACAGCAGAGCCAAATCACTCCATGGCCCACACGTGGACTGCTGTACCCCTCTGCCAACTGAGGCCCAGCCACAGGCTGTGGGGTGCAGGGGGATGGGCTGCAGAGCTTTTCTTATTTGCATAGCCAAATCAGCTCTGGATAAACCCCTGAGTTCCCTGGGATGTGCTCAGAGAGGGCACATAGCCAGCTGTGGCCCATGCTGGCTGGGAGTATCACAGCTGTCTTTCCATCAGGAGCTCTTTAGGTCCAGTGAGCTCTCTTTCAAAATCAGCATTGCATTTTGAATTTCATCTTTGATTTGCTTCTATCAGATATGACAAATCTCAGACTGAGACTCAGTTCAGACTCACTACTCCACACTAGTCAAATCATCTACTTTTCCTAACCAGCTCATGGCTGAGGTCCACAGCTCTCCTTTGCATGCTGTTTTCCATGTCCTCAGGTTTTACGTCATCCCAGAATGGACACAAAATGGAATGCAAAAAAGGGGAAGACAAACAACTTTGTTATTTATGTCTGGAGGGATAAAATCAGAGGATTTAAGGGTGCTGCCATAGACTTTTGAAAGTCCACAAAGGTTCAGATGCTGTTGGGAGGGTCAGTCTGGTCACAGAGTATCTCCAATCAGGCAGACCTATGGGTATGCATCCCTCCCAGCCTTCCCGAGTCCCATGCTGTGCTGCCCTTTAAAGCCAGAGAACTCTTTTACATTATACCGGCACCTCATGACAGGACAAGAAGCAACAGGCACAAACCCAAAATGCAGGAAATTCCACTTAAACAGAAGAAAACACTTCGAGGGTGGTGGCACCTCCATCCATGGAGATATTCACAACCCTATCAGACGTGACCCTAGGTGTGCTTTGAGCACAGGGCATGGTCCAGAGGTCCCTTCCCACCAGCTCTGCTAGGAGTGTGTACCCTCCTATGGTGGGAGCAGAGAGGGTGTCATTAGCAGCTCTCTGCCTCTTGGAGCTGGTCTGATGCTTGACCTACAGACTTGTCTGACATGCTGAGGGGTCCTCACCTGCCAAAAGCCTGTGAAACAGCAGGGCTGACTGCAAGGACAACTTCCTCAGTCTCTTCACAGATTCTCCCCATGGGAACTGTGACCATTTTGATGTCCCTCCTCTCTATATTCTACATTGACCGGGATACACGAAGCCCTCCTCGAATCCCTGGCTTAGTGTCTTAGTGTCCAGACATGGGATCCCATGCTGGAGAGACTTGGGCATGTACCATTTACCATCTCTCCCAGGACCTGGTTTCCAAAGCATGAGCAGGTTGGGATCATGGAAGGAAGCACCAGCCCTACATTCTCCTGCAAATCAGTTGGAGTGAACTTTCTGTTGGTAAGCTCATGAAAATAAGTTCCTGCTTAATAAGACAACATGGGAAGAAAGACCCAGGCATTGGCTTTTATGGGGTCTGTTTTGAATCCCACTGTCCTGCTGTTGGCTTCCATGAGAACTACCTATGCTGTACACCAAGCAGGCTCAGACCCCTCATTCATGCTTAATGACAGGAAGTTTCCCTGGAGATCAAAAAGCTTTCTGTTTTTTATGAGGTTGATTCACACAGGCTTTGATGTGAACTGCCCTTCAAAAAGCCACTCACCAGGTGAACACGGAAGCCAACCTGAGCTCTTCGCTAGCCATACAGTAAGCCTCATCTACATTCACACAGCCAAATCTCTTCCTGTTTGATGAGATCATGGAATTAACCTTTCCACATCAGGCAAAGACGTGCCTCATGCTCACCTCTGTGGCGGCATCTCAGGGTGAATTTGGCATTGTCAACTGAGCCCCAGAGCTGGTGTGAGACATCAGAACCTGAAGCACTGACTAATGGTCAAAACACCTAGCTTGGCTTCTTAGCTCTATACCTATGCACTGCAAAACCTTGGGGAAAAGCACCTCCTGGATGCCACCCTATGTACAGCTTGCCTTTATGGCATGTCCCACAGCCACCAATGCAGCCATGCTGGCGCCCAGACAATCAGGTATATCTTGATCCTTTTGTCAATACCACAGTTGGTGCCTGGACCAGAGGGACTGAATGCCTTGCAGACAGTCAATACTGCAACCGTCTGTTTTATGGCCACTTGTAGCCCCAGTATTCCCCCGTATTTTGGCCAGACTGAGGAAGCAAACTAGTGCATCAAAGCTGCTTTGTGAACTGGGAATGGAGGTGCAGAAGAGCACTAACACCACAATCCACTTCTTTTAGGTTTGAGCTGTAGGAGCTAAGCCTGTCCCATCCATAACTGGCATGATTCGTTAGTGTCTGTCTCAGTTCTGTCAAGCTGGTGAGGAGTCTGGTCAGCTCTGTGCTGACAAATGCACACAGGATCTCTGCATCAGAAAGCTCCCACGTCTGCAGACCTGACAGCAAAGAGCTGAACTGAGACCTTGTGAGAGAGGAGAGGGTTAGAAGTGATGAGGAAGCTTTGAACCCCAGTACCAACATGTGGGACATGTCCAACACAGCCCTGAGCTGGCTCTACCCAGGTGAGCAAAGAGCAGGGAGGGGAATGTAGGTGTTCAGGTCTGCTTGGGTCCAGACCTCCTGGTGTTGCTACTAAATTAATAAGCCCAGGAAAAGTGGCATGGCTAAACTGTCAGCAGTCCTGTGACGGACCAGCTGGACCAGCCAGCCCAGCACCCAGATAGTTCAGTCCTCCCTGCACCGCACACTGGTTGCATGGGAAGCGCATCCTTAGACATCTTAGCCTCAGGCCAAAGCACATCACCAAGTCCCAGCCCCTCCTGCTAAATGGATGAGCACTGCTGGCTCGAGTAGTCCTTGCTCTGCTCTTCCTGTCAGGATCTGAGTGCTTTTCAGAGAAGCAGCAGCTCCGCTGCACCCTCAGGGCCCAGGCAGATAGTACCCGCTGGCCTGATGGGCAGGAAGGGCTCTGCACAGCCCATGCCTGCAGGCAATCTGGGAAACACCGTTCCTCAGGGAACAGCAGCTGCCCTTGGGACAAGGAGGTCACTAGCAGGATTTACACATCCCCCTTATATTCCCAGTTCCTGCACACCCCAAATTTATCAAGGGCTGGGATTATACCCACAAGAAGCAGCTGCAAGAAAATCATTCAGCCTCCATCATCTAAGGGAGTGGGTGACTGAAACCAGATTTTGACGTTCAGAGCAAAGTTCACTCAAGCCCCTCAGAAATGCTCATTGAAAGTAGGTGAAAAGAAGAAATCTCAGGGAAAAACCCCAATCTTGGAACTCTGCAGGGCAGGGAGTATCTCCTAAGAAAGCAGATGTACTCAGGGATCAGACAGTCTCAGCAGGACCCACCTGCAGAGCAGGTCTTCTGTGCTCCTATCGCTGAAGCCCTCTCTCTTTTCTGTGCCTATTTTTCTCCAGCCCCAAAGCCAGGAAAAGCACTAAGTGCCTCTAGATGTTACCAGACTATGTGAGCCAGGGTTTGGCAGATATTTCAGCAAGTGCTGAGGGAAGAGAGCTGTGAAAAGCAAGGAGTTACAGGTATTAATCTTCTGACTGAAATGTGGACATTCGCAGGACAGAGGGGAACCAACAACAGACTTCAGTAATGCAGATACAATAACCTAGAGCACTGAGAGCTTTAAAACTCCTTCCTCTGTCTTTTCTTTTCTCTTCCCACTGCAGAATAAAACAGATACCGTTTCTCAGTGAAGTAGGTACAGAGGAGGGGCTGGCAGACCTGTGCGGTGCTTGTATTACCTGCTGCTGTAGTGATGCTGATGTGGAAGGATGGGGGAAGCTCCGGCACTGTGCTTTTCTATGTGTGGCAGCACTGCAGAGGTGGGGCATCCTGTTTGGTTCTGGGAGGAGCACCCACCTCCTGCACTCCCAAACAGGTTCACAGAGGCCAACCAGCCAACTCCCCTTTCTGCCCAAGGCACAGAGTGCTCTGGGGAGAGTACAGCCATGGTAACACCTGCACCCTCCAGCCAAGGGCACCAGTGGCTGGGAGACTGCAGAAATGGGGATGTGGAGGAGAATGAAGCCAAGTTTAACAAACCAGAAACAGCCCACATCCCACAGACCCAAAGAAGAGCAGGAGGAAGCAAACTTTGAACTTTTGCAAGCAGAAAAATCAGCAGAAAAAAGATGTTTTCATTTTCTGCTTTAAATATTGGGGCTGTTAGAGTGCATGCATGAATCAGTGAACTGCGCAGAGACTTGTTGCTGCCTACCTTTGAAGAGAGGGGCTGAAAGAATGAAGTAAACTGAGGCCACAGCTTGGACCCCAGTGGGAGAGAAATCGCATCAAGGGAAGATGGACAAGTTTCGGATGATCTTCCAGTTTCTCCAGTCCAACCAGGAGTCCTTTATGAATGGCATCTGCGGGATCATGGCCCTAGCCAGCACTCAGATATACTCAGCCTTTGATTTCAACTGCCCCTGCCTGCCACACTACAACCTGGCCTATGGGCTGGGCATCCTCCTGGTGCCCCCCTTCATCTTATTCCTGCTGGGCTTTGTGCTGAACAACAACGTCTCCATGCTGGCGGAGGAATGGAGGCGGCCCCAGGGCCAGCGAGGGAAGGACCCGGCCGTCCTGCGCTACATGTTCTGCTCCATGGCGCAGCGGGCCATGATCGCTCCCGTGGTCTGGGTCTCGGTGACGCTGCTAGATGGCAAGTGCATCACTTGTGCCTTCTGCACCTTGGTGCCCGTGGAGAGGCTGGGCAATGCCAGCCACCCCAGCCTTTCCCAAGGGGACATGAAGAGGGTCCTTGCCCGCATTCCCTGCAAGGAGATCTATGATGGACAGGAGCTCATCGCCAATGAAGTGGCTGTCAGGTACCTGCGCTGCATCTCGCAGGTAAGAGGCATCATAGCCGTGCCCTCACTGGTGGCTCAGGGTTAGGCACTGCCAGCCTTAGCTCGTTCCTCAAGGGAATCTCCTTGTTGAAATCAAGCTGCAGGAGGAGAGACCGGTGATTTTACAGGGGTACAAGGTGTTCACTCAGCTCCGGGAATTATGCCCCCAGTGTGGTGCAGAAGCCCAAGCTGTAGGTCACCCAAATAATCTGGCCCCTGCTCCAGCCTGGGAATTCTGAGGCTGCAGGGCAGCAGTACACAGACAAGCTGTATGCAGAGATTTATTTAGAGCAAGTTCTGAAGGAGCTGACATGGAAGTTGCTTGGTGGCTGGTGGGCTGTCACCGTCTCCTCTAACCCACCAGTTGCTCATGACTGCTTTTGCTGCTTATTACAATGTGTGTGAGTGATGGGATGACAACCATGTATGCCACTAACTTCTGCCACTTGCATGAAAGCAGCTGATGTATGGTTATTAACCATCCAGGGAACCACAAATGAAGAAGTGCCACTAACCGTTTGTCCTGAGCTTAATTCCCCTCAAGATCTCTGCTTCTGGCCACATTGGAGACAGGATGGTCTGACCTACTCTGGATATTCCTGTACTCCTGTTTAAAAGCAGCTCCTCTCCCTGACCTCCTTAGGGCAGACAGTAAGTATTATCCCCAGTTTAAGAGAAACAGAAGCACAGTTCCAAAGACACAAAACAGATTTTCCTGGGTAGATCCCAATTACCAGCTGTGAGGAAGCACTGGGAGCTGCAAAACAAGAGGTGCCACCTAGACACCCCCTCCCAGGTGCTCTTTTAGGGAGATGCCTTTACAGCACAGCTCACCTCCACAGCCTGGTGGCAGCCTGAGCTAGGACAGATGACAGATGAAAAAGACAGACAGGTCCTGACTCTGCTCATCTCACCCTTCCTGGAAGACCCTCATTAACAGGGGAGCCTTTCTCTGCTGCTTATCTACAATAGATGTTACTAAGTCAAACAGATCCGGAAAAGGGTTAGACAGCTGCATAAACCCGGGGAGTATCTGGAACAACGTTAGTGACAAGCCAGAGGACACAACCTAGCCTAGACCCAAGGGAGGTGCAGTTGTTTCGGAGGAAGGACTGAGGGCTGGGTGCAGGATTCAGTCTGGTGTTATTTATGGTCACTGGCTGCTGATGCAGGTGCATTGAACAAGGTATCAGCACAGATACACTGACACAGTACATAGGGTTCCCTCGTCCAGTTTTGCAATGTAAATGCAGTCAAAGCTCAAACAGCTCAAAGTGGAGCCAGGCTCATTCACAGCCTGGGAGGCTCCTGCTGGCTGGTGGGAAGTGCCATGCTCTACCTGCCTGTGATGGGTCTGGTTCCCCCCTCATCTCTGCAGGCTCTGGGCTGGTGCTTTGTGCTGCTGATGACCATGCTGGCTTTCTTGGTCAGATCCCTCCGGCCCTGCTTCACCCAAGCCGCCTTCCTGAAGAGCAGGTACTGGTCCCACTACATCGATATCGAACGGAAGCTGTTCGATGAGACATGCACGGAGCACGCCAGGAGCTTTGCCAAGGTCTGCATCCAGCAGTTCTTCGAGGGCATGAGCACGGACCTGGTGGCTGCTCACTGCCACCTGCCCAGGAAAGCCCCTGAAGATGCAGGGGAAGCCACCGAGAAGCTTTTGGGCATCACTGACTGGGACACCATGAACATGGCCCTGAAGAGCTGGCACCGATGCAAGCCCCCGCTGCACCTCCACCCACCTGCCCTCCCCAGCGGCAATGGCTGGGCAGGAGAAGGGCAGCACCCAGTGCACTCCCCTGTGCCCCGAAGGGAGATGGCTGCCTACTACAGCTGGGTGTGAGAGGGCACAGCGCTGTGCACAAGCAGAGCCACACTTCTGGGACAGGGGCTGCAGAGAGGGTGGGCAGGCGGCCGTCTGAGTCAAGTAGAGGTGAGGGACAGCACCACGGTGGGCTCAGGGAGGCACCCAAAAGGCTTAGCTCTGCCAGTACAATCCCATCTGCTCTCACATCCAATCGTACGGCATTGGTAATGCAGACAACAAGTTTTGTGCCGAGCAGGATGGCTACTCTAAAGGGCTACGGTAAAGGGCACGATGTGGCAGGTGGACAGACCTGCTGTGTGTCCCACACCACCAAGCACCAGGTTTGTGTTGTGGTGGTTGCCAAGGCAGACACTATCAGATCTGCAAAACTTCCTTCCTTTTACTATGTGCTCAGCGCTGGGCAGTGCTGTGGGTTTAGGCAGTATTAAAACTTCCCTGGTGGGGAAACAAGCTGGCGATGCCCCTGTCTCACACCAAGCTGTGAAACCCCAAAACTCTTTCCATTGCTCTCCACACACGACATCCCCACAGACACACAGAGCTTCCAGGCCATGGAAAGCTTCAAAATAAATTTGACCCAAGCAACAAGCTAGTGATGGGACACCCTATATTGCATTACATGTGACGGGAATGGTGTGGTTGGTGTCACAGGTTGTACTCAATGAAGAGCCAGGTATCTAGACTGGGACAGCAGCTATCATCCAGTGGAGGGTGACAGCCAGGCCAACCCCCTGGCACAAACATGCTGCAGGTCAATTTGTCCTTGCAATTATACCTGGGTTCCTCCCTGACACAAAGACTGTTGTCAAAAACACACCTGGGTGTTTGTTGAAGGAGGCAAATGAATAATTCAGGCTTACTGTGCAAGCACTGTGCTCAGGCACAAGGATTTATAAAAGCTGTTTACAAAAGCTGTTGGTGTTTCTTTCTTTGAATGCAATGAAAAGGACTAGGGAGGGGGGGTTCAGGGCCCAGCCTGGAGTGCTGAGGTGATGTGAGTTGGGGTGCTTTGCTGGTGCACAACAGCCAGCCCCGGTCCTCGGAGGAGAAGCCTGGGATGCACCATGGAGCCTATGTAACACCAGGTGGCTGCCCATTTCCATAGAAACTGAGGACGACAGGATGCAGGCCCTCGAGGTGCCTATGGAAATTGCAGACAGGAAGAGCGTTCCCAGTGGCCCTGATTTTATTAGCAACACATAGAAGGAAAATCCCTTCTGAGAGATGAGTTTCACCCCTGCCACATCCCTTTTGAAATGCTCATCCCCTCGAAATTCCTGCTGCTGTACTCTTGTTCAAACCAACTTGCTGGTGACTGGCATTTGCATCAACCTTAATTATCAGTGTGTGACTCCACAGAGGCTGTGGAGAGAGGAGAACAAAGGACCAAAATGACGAGGAAATTCTCTCAGCACCTTAGCAAGCCCTTAGTTAAGGGCAGGCTGAATCTGGCTGACTCTCAGGAGAAAGGAGCGACATAGATTCATCATCAATCTTCACACCCTAAACTTTAATTAAGGCACCTGCCTAGAAATTAATAGGCACAAAACCTGATTAACAAAGCAAAGGAGATTGAAAGATAAAGGCAGTTTCCACTCCTATTATTTGCAGTTCAGCGCTGTTAATGGCTCACTGAGAAAAGACACACTGGGAGTGCACAGAACGCCAAGCAGGCTGCCGGGCTCCGCAGCACAGCCATTAAGATACCAAAACAAATAGCATGCAATTGCAAAGAGAAGCTTTTTAGGCTTTTAATTTAGACTTTTAATTTAGATTTTTAGCATCAGAGCTCTGCCCCCTCGCAGTAATTTCAGCAGCCACAGAGATTCCTGATAGAGCAGGCAGGTTGTCCTCTCTGTGCTGGATTTTGGGGACTTGGCTCATCATCTTCAGGAGGAGGCCCTTCTCTAGGGAGCCCAGTACAGCCCCTTAGATTTCACCGGGTGGTTCTGGTGCTGAGCCCGGTTAGCAGCAGCACCCCAAGCACAGAGTGACGCCCAGGGCACCCAGCCAAGCTGGTAGATGCAGGAAGGGAGCCAGATCCAGAGGTGCACTGCACCCAAATACCTGCGAGCTGCATAAACCCATCCACGTATCCCAGTTCTGGGGCTCAGAAAGAGGACTCAGCCCAAAAACTCCTGGCAGCGCTACCAACACTAGGCTGAGCCTAGCTTTGCTCCAGGCAGAGGGGATCATGAGTGTTGCTCATGATTTGCCTATGCTGAAGACATCCGGGGAGGGTTGAGTTTAACCCCATGGACATGGCGATGGGGAGGAGGCTGGGGAAGGAAGACAAAGACCTCTGGTCTCTGCAATCAGCTGGGCGGCAGCTGGAGCTGAGACAGAGACAGTGGAAAGGAGAAAGCAATGCAAGAAAGCGAGGCGTGCTCAGCTGCCCCGCAGGCATCGCTCCGCAAAGGAAGCAGCGAGCGGAAAAGCCGAGCTGGGCAGGAATGCACCCCGCTCGCCAAATCGCATGCATGGATCCCCTCGGTGGCTCAGCCCCTCTGCTCCACCCTCGGCAGCTGGAAGTGAAACTTCGCTGCCCCATAGAGCACGTTTCTGCTTCTTCTGAAAACCCAGCCAGGCTGGCTTCTTCCCTGTTGGCTCAGCCAGTTCCCATGCACAAAGGCAGCAGCTTCTGCCCCTTCACATGAGATCAAGGGCTTCTCCCATGCCCCTCAGCTTAGGGTGACTCCAGGCTCCATGTGTAGCTTGGGTACCACCCTCTGTTGAGCTGGGTCCCCGCTGCATCCCCTGCAGACCACATCCACCCCTAGACTGGGGGCTCCAGCATTTCCCTTTTGAACCCCAGCAAGGTGCCCCATCGGTCCTGTTCTCCAAGCAAACCCCAGGCTGTCCTAGGCAGCTTCAGCCCAGCTGCATCCCGGTCCGAAAAAAGCCGATGTGCTTTTTCCAGTGACTCATTCTCAGCCTTTCCTTTCCTTTTTTTTTCACATTTAAAGGCACAGCCTCAGCCTTGCACCCAGCAGGAGCCAAGCGCCTGCTCTTCGCCCCACCCAAGCACAGGGCATGAGAACCTCCTCCCTCCTCCCAAACGCTGACAGCCGAGGACACGTTTCAGACTGCAGAAGGAAGCTGCCAAACTCTGAAGAGTGTTCTCACATCGCCCATCACGTCAGCCTCAACTGCATCCCCACTTCTGCACGGCCCCCCGCGCTGCCAGGAAACCCCCCCAACCAGAGCAAAAACCACATGAGGAGCTGAGAAGGTTCCAGAACTGGTTTCAACAACTTTTCAAGTAAGTGATTTCATGTCTTTTCTTGCTTTCATGCATATTTTGGGGAAAGACTTTAACAGAGACTGCTAGAAAATAATCTGCTACAAACAGCTTCTCCCCTCCTACCCACCCTTCTCTCTCCCAAACACCACACCAGGCACCACAACCACCAAACAGAGGAAGGGTAACCCCCCAAAAGAGCATTACTCCTCTTGGCCAGATCCTCTTACTTTTGTTTGCCAGTTGCCAGGCTCTGTCAGGAAGATCACAGGGCCTTGTTTATCAGAGCTATTTGCTGGTAACTCTAATAACAGGGTTTTGAACCCCACGCACTAGAACAAGTTTGCAGGTTTAGCGTCTGGCTGCAAACGTGGTGTACCACAAAGCGAGGCAGCCAGAGATGGAGGCCTGGCTCCCCGTCACGTGGCTGCAGTTTTCAGCTGGTCTGTCTCCTTTGCTGAGGATATTTTGCATATGGAAAACTAGGAAGATACAGGAAGACGTTAAGGGCTGCTTGTGTTTGAGGCTTGGCAATATCACAGCATGATTTTAAAGGGAATGCCATGGGTTAGATACAACAGGGAACTGAGTTTCTGCCCCCTCTGCTGCCCTATGGAGCAAGGGGGTAAAACAAGATTTGGTGGGGCAGATGAACTTAAGCACAGCAGTGATTTAAAGCACAGCGCACGAGCAAGCCTTGTACAAGAGACCATAAGGATTAAGGTGTCTGTGTCTCCTCCACACCAGTGTCCCTGCAGCCATTTCCCCACAGCTGGGGCTAGCCCAGGGAAGTCTTGCTGGGAGATGCTGCTGTGGTTCAGGGCTCCCCCAAGTAAGGTGCTTAAGGCTTCCTGACATGAAATCCTGTGAGGATGCAGCAAAGATGGAAAGTCAACAAAGAAACTTACTAAATGCAGCTTGCAAGTGGCATGGGGAACTGGGCATCACTGCAGAGGACATGGATACACCCCCCAGTTTTTCTCTGTCCTTCAGAAAGATCAGGTACATGCTTTCTCCTTCTTGGTCCTGAGTGCCTGCAGTTCACACAGCCCAGCCCTAGGGGTGGGGTGGGCATCCCAGTATAACCAGGGCTGTACTGGGAGAAGGGGTTGAGAAAGCTGCACAGACAATCAGCAGTGAAGTGCACCTCTGGCACTGAGCTGTGCAGGTCGAGGGGGCTCAGATTCAGGCTAGCAGTTCAAGGCTGAGACAAGACTGTGGGCTACGACAGGGAGTATGGTTCTATCAACCCACTGTGGGAGAGGAGGAGATCATCTTGCCACACCTAATCCTAGCAAAAAAACTCCTACGTAATTGCTGATGCAGCTCTATTGGCATTTTTATCCTGGGTCATCAAGATAAGCTCCACTTTCCTGCGAAGTAACTAATTTTGCTGGTATCAGTAGCTTCTCAGCATCCCTTCACACTTGCCAGTGGAGGCTGCTCCTGCCTGATCCTCCCATGCTGCATCTCTCTGCCCCCAGACCAGCAGAGCCATCCTCCAAGACAAACCTTTACCTATTACTCACTATTAACTCATCAGGTCTTCAGAGGGATGTAAAAACCACACACAGCACTTTCAAGGCAGTGCAGCACCAGCATGCACGTGCCTTGTGTGCCTGGGCTAGCATGAGTCAGGGCTGGGGACACATCAGTGCTGGTGTTCTGGCCCAGTTTTCTCAGTAACACGGCGTCCTCCTTCGTTGTAGGCTTGGGAGATCATTGAGCGTCTGGCAGCGACTCTGACCATAATGCCCTCTGCGGGAGGTGACTGAAACCAAAGAGAAGACGACGAACGTGCAAATGACAGGGCCAGAAATATCTGCCCCGTTGGTAATCGTCACTATAGAGACGCTTTCGGAGAGCTTAGTGGGAAACAGAAATGACTGAGGTTTCACACATTGCGTAGGGTGAATCCTTCTTCACCCCCTTTGAAGTATCCCTGCCATCAGCAACCAGCTCAAGACAGGGACTCCAGGAGGAAGGAAGGGACAGCAGTGAAGGTGTCGTGCTTCTGGAGCAGTCCCTTGTATATCAGCTGGCCCAAGGCCATTTCCCCGTCCACTGGCGTGTCCTTGGTATTGGGAGGTGGTTCAGCACGACCTCCCCCTGCAGGACCCGCTTCCTCTCACCCTCAGGACGAGATGGCCGCTCTCATCGCTGAGAACTTCCGCTTCCTCTCCTTGTTCTTCAAGAGCAAAGATGTGATGATCTTCAATGGTTTGGTGGCCCTAGGCACGGTGGGGAGTGAGGAGCTCTTCTCTGTTGTTGCCTTCAATTGCCCCTGTTCCCCTGCCCGCAACTACATCTATGGGTTGGCTGCCATTGGTGTCCCAGCTCTGGCCCTCTTCCTCATTGGCGTCATCTGGAACAACCACACCTGGAATCTGGTGGCCGAGTGCCATAAGCGTGGCATCAAGAACTTCTCTGCAGCTGCCACCTTCCTCCTCTTTGGCTCCATCATGGGCCGGGCAGCCGTGGCACCAGTCACTTGGTCGGTCATCTCGCTGCTGCGCGGGGAGGCTTACATCTGTGCCCTCAGCGAGTTTGTCAGGCCATCCTCCTTGGACAAGTTTCCAGCTGAGTACGGGGCTGATGTGCTGGCCAGGTTCCCCTGTAAAGATGTGCCGGCAAACCTCACCAAGTTCAGGGACGAGGTGACGCGGAGGCTGAGATACGAGTCCCAGGTAGGCACGCTGGGGAGAAATCCACACAAAGTGGGTAAGACCAGCTCGCTGTGTCTTAACACAGCCTCTCTCTTCTCTCTCAGCTCTTCGGCTGGCTGCTCATCGGCATCGTAGCGGTCCTGGTTTTCCTCACCAAGTGCCTGAAGCACTGCTGCTCACCGCTGAGCTACCGGCAGGAGGCTTACTGGGCCCAATACCGCTCCAACGAGGACAAGCTCTTCCGACGCACAGCCGAGGTCCACTCCAGGATCCTGGCAGCCAAGAATGTGAAGCAATTCTTTGGCTTTGTGGCACTGGACAAGGAGGAGAAGGAGCTGGTGCAGGAGTTCCCAGTGGAAGGCGTGCAGCCAAGCCCCCAGTGGAATGCCATCACAGGTGTCTACATCTACCGGGAGAACAAGGGCTTCCCCCTCTACAGCCGGCTCCACAAATGGGCCAAAGGGGTGGAAGGGAATGGACCAAGCCCGGAAGGCCATGAAATGCTCTTTTTGGCTTCCTAAGATGGGTGCTGGCAGTTACTCCTCAGACTGCCTGGTAGGCCTACCAGTATTGGTGCACAGGCTGAGGGTTTCACTGGGAATATTCCTCCCAGCAGCACTTCTCTCAGCAGGTAAATAGGGATCAAGAGCCTCAAGATAGAGACTAATAAGCAATACACTGAGCAGGGAACACCTCCCTTAGAGATAACCTTGCTGCTGCTCCCAGAGACAGAAGGGGAGCAAAGAGCAGATGCAGACCTTACAGCCAGCTTCCAGTGCACCAGCAGAAGCCTTAGGGAGCCAGAGGTGGGCACTACATTTCTAACCCTGACTCCTGCAGTCCCACTTGTCTCCCCCATGGCAAGGTTAGCCCCAGTCATCTCGCACACCTACTTTTGTTATTGACATTGTTCTCAGGCAGTTGTGCTGTGCCTGTTACGCAGGCAAATCCCAAAGCAGTTTCTGGGCATTACAATGCAGGGAAAGAGGGAAGCAGGGTGTAAATTCCTGTGGCAAGAGGGATGCAATAGCACCTGGGAAGCAATGGCTCAGTAATACAGCAGCACACCAAATAACTGAGAGACTAAGATAAGAAGAATCACCAATATTCCTGGTATTCAGAAAGACACTCTGTAATTAACCAGTTGGAATTTGGGTATGACACCAAACTTCCTTTGCTCTTATTGAAGTGCCTGGCAATCTCTAATGAGTACAAGTGGTTTATAAACCCAGAGGATGGCACCATCAACAGAATAGTTTTCAGGGGAGGTGGAGGCTGAAAGGCAGCAGTACCTGCTGTGAGCCACACCACTGTGTGCAGCTCATTGCATTTCTCATCCAACCATTGGATGGGTCCTGCTTGTTCGGGTTGCAAGCTGCAACAAGACCTCAACCAGAATTACTTTTATATTATGTATATACATACACATGTACATATATAGTATATATGCTATGTAATTGTAGCTAGTTAGCTATATTAATGGAACATCTTTCTTTGAGGGAAAGGGGACAAGAATGTTGCCAGCCAAAAGAGCTTATTACATGCACCCATCTACTGCGCTGGACTACAGCCCTGGAGTGACAAGGGACATAGGAATGGATGGGGGAAACAGTCCTTTCCCTACCCTTTTACCACTGAATTTTCTTAAACTCTACAGCCTTGCACAGTCACTGCAGCAGAAGGTATCTTCTATGGACTTGGCCATACTTTGAGAAAGCAAAGCCAGAAAAGTGCAGTATCACTGCCCTCACTGTGACACTGTGCTGCCAATGGCTTCAAGGCTGCTCTTCTGACACTGCAGTGCTCCTTTTCCCCCAGGGGTCAGCCCTACCTACCCAACACTGTTTTAACAGCTGGCAGGACAATGAAGTGGGATTTTCTCCTCCTTGTACTATTTCTTTATAGGTACAACTTCCTTTCACACTGCACTGTTTACTGAAAAGCCTTAAATTGCTCAAAAAAGAAAGAAAAGATTCAAACCCACAGAACTCAGAGAGGCTCACACACCAGAAGATTTTAAATAAATTATGAAATGAGTTACTTTTCATTGCCTTCTGAGGTTTTATTCAAGGAAGCAAAAAAAAAAAAAAAGGCATAATTTAACATTCTCTTTGAACTTAAGGGCTGGGAACCTACTTTTTTCTATTAAACATTCAGATTCTCTCCTATTCAGATGACCCCAGAATGTGAAATTTTAAAGTGTTACCACATATTACGAGTTAGTAGCACTGCTTTTTAGCTATTTTCACAGTGTTCAGCACAAAACTTGTACATCAGGATACTCAATTGCAGCAAAGGATAGAGAACGTATTTAGAAACCTTTTTACAAACACGTTCCCTTGCAAGAGCTGGAGGGTATTCCACATAAAGAGGCGGAACACTGCTTAATGGGCAAAGGATCCTCAAGATCCCTGTTCAGCTTCTTTCCAGATTTGCCTTGCATTTTGGGGAAGGCTTTGCCCCCAGCCTCTCCATCAACTAATCTGCAGGAACAATCAGATGCAAATTAAATGGCATTAACTTGAGATGAAAGAGAGTTCATTTGCATTTCTCCTCATTGGCCTCGAATGGGAATATGCAGATACACATACCACCCCCACATGCAGGTCAGCATATGCAAGGTAACTTGCGGAAACAAAGCAGAGT
>JBCJKH010045733.1:0-34353 GCA_039877255.1 Loriculus beryllinus | reverse complement strand
CCTATTCTGTACAAATGGAACAGCATATGCTGTGCTAGGGACCCCCACACTGACTGCTTAGCTGACACCTATGTTTTATGTGCCTTCCCCTCTGCGGAGGCACTGCTTCTGCCTCTCTTCCTCTTAGAAAGAAAGCAGTTTTCACTAATCTAGTCAAAACGTAATTATCTGTGATTCCTCTCCAAATCCAGTTGAAGACCGAACAAGCTCAGAAGCTGCTTGTGAGGGGGACTAGCAGACAGACAGATTGATGACAAAGAAAGATTGCATAAGCCTCATTTTCTCATGAAACCAAGATGCAGCAGAATTAGTAGATTCAGCATGATGCTCCACAAAGATTATTTCATCCACTTTATACAACTTATTATAGAGGAACACGATTAATTTTACACAGCAGCACAAAATATTACACAAGAAAAAGAAGGGCTGATCCCTCCTTATGGTTGAACCAGTGGTCATGAACTTCATTACAGGTCTTGCAAGCAAATAGAAATTTTCAACAATGGCATTGCAGAATTTTGTTTAAAGCCCATAGAAAGTTGAATAAGCAGACTCAGGATTGGATTTATCCTCAAATCACTGTAAAGCTAAGCTACACTATTTTTGCTAAATAAAACACAGATTAATCACAGACATGTACTTTTACTTTACAGAAATACTAGTTAATCTTCTAAATGTTAGTAGAAATAGCACAGTTCTCACAGACATTCACTTCCATGTACCTAAATGCAGTTCCCAGAGCTGAGCTCCATTCTGTGGCTTTTTTGCAGTTGCGTATATGCTTTACATTTTGGTAGTATGCACACTTCAATTTACATATGTGTAAGTTTTCTGTTTATGTAAGTAAGTTGCTCATTCCATTTGTGGTTGCCATCAGAGTATTTAACCTTGCTTAAAACCCCAATTTTACATAGAACTGAAGAGTTACCTCAACAATATTAAAGTCTATGCCTTTCTGACGACCTGCATCCAGCCATTTAAAGTCAACAAACATGTCATTTCCCTGACCCTTTTGAGCTTTTGTTCAAAAGTTTGAAGGCTGCTTACTGACAAGTGATTTGTTTCCATTAGAACATGCCTCATTCCAGCCATCCGTGACCATTTTGTACTTAGGGCTTTATAACCAGCACGTCTCAACATTCCTAAAATCCCAGAGAGGATCTGAAAATAGAATAAGAAATGAGCATTTAAATTAAAAGCAACAGCCCTTGCATGAAGCTGCCAGGTTTTTATGGTAGATAGTGTCTTTTTGCCCACCCCCACTCTCTCTGCTCCCCCTTCTTCACAGGGTTGTAAACCGCATTTTCCATAATATTTTGCAATGCCACCTAGAGTTACATTCACTCTATTTATAGGCGGCTGTTTTAAAGTGAAACAGGTGTCAGATTGAATGAGGCTGTTGTCAGCATACATGTCCTCCTGGGGAGGGGATGGGAGGTTTACTACTTTCTGTACTTGGGGGATTTACAGTTTGATAGCTAATCTCTCTCTGCAGGGCTCAGTGGGAGGAGGGGGAAAAGCAGAAGAATAGTGGAAAAGGCAAGGTTAGCTTTCTGCTGAAGTTTGCAATGCTGCCTCTCCTCAGCTCTGGGCAACCAGACCTTTTATTTTTTCATGTGCTGAAACTGATCCGAGTGTTTGTGAGAGGGGCCAGACAGCCTATCCTGAGGAATGAAACCTTTCAAATGGCTGCGAAACAGACCCAGCTCAGCTGAGGTGGGGGGAACTGAAGAATCCCATCACACCCACCATTCTCAATCGACAGCACCAGAGATCACTTCTGGGGAATAAAGA
Organism: Loriculus beryllinus; assembly: GCA_039877255.1. Taxonomy (NCBI): domain Eukaryota; kingdom Metazoa; phylum Chordata; class Aves; order Psittaciformes; family Psittacidae; genus Loriculus; species Loriculus beryllinus. Next base: position 32,559 of record JBCJKH010045733.1, on the reverse strand, counting down.
TCAGTGTAATGCCTCCATGCCTCTCCATCTTATGCTACCTTTGCTGTTATCTCCTAAATAGCAAAACATTCACGTCGCATCCAGAAACTCTGGGAGAAAGCAAGATACAGACCAATGTGCTCTTAAGAGGAGAGGCAGTAAGCAACAGCATGAAGAGTCCTTTACCCACTCAGCTCACAGTCAGATCAAGAAGGCAATGAGTATGTGAACAGATGAAGGGTGTGGGGGTGGTATGGGAAGATGAGTTTACACTTAAAGAGAACTTAGTGAAAAGCAGAAGTCACAGCTTGTTGCTTGCCTTTACTTTGACTTGCAGGTTAGCCATGATTATTGCCTAGGTAGTGATTTGTAAGAATGAAATAGAAGCCACTAAGATACCTGACACAGACCATTAACAGTCCCTGAATTGCTGTGACTATTAATCATTACCTATATCAAAATAAACTCCTTTATTCACTGAACTAACACTTCAGTACGTGCCAGACATGCTACAGTGGCAGCAAAAGAGTTGCTGCCTGTCCAGGAACACATCCAAACTACAGCAGGAGGAGGACAAAGGTGATGTGATAAAAGTCAGAGTGCTGATAAGGAGAAGGAGAATGAATAAAAGAAATCACGACTGAAACTGGCTTTTCTTGCTGAGGACATTGAATGCAGAGATGAATGCTCTTTTGGTACAGTACAAAAAACAGGTCTTTGGAAAGTGCTGGAATTGTGCTTATACCACAAATGGTACTGACATGAAGGGAGAAGATGAGGTTGATGCACAGGGTCACTACTGCGGTGTACACCATGACTCAGAGCAGAGGTGCCAGGATGAAGATAGAGTTGTGGAAAAAGACAGTAACAACTGATTAACAGTTTGATAAGTAACATGTGCCTAGAAAAGAAAAAAATCTGTATGTGACACAGGTGACAATGGTTTAAAAGTGTCTTGGACCCATCTGGCATCATCAGCATACAGTCTGGATATATGTTGTACGTTTCTGTAAGTATTCACAGGAATCCATCAGGGGGTAGAACCTAGTAACTTCAAGAGCACCTGAAAATGGGAGGACCTTTTAAGAGGCAAAATAATAATTAAAGAATAATCCAGCAGAGAGGGACATTTAAGGTGGATTAAGCCACCCCCCCTGATTTCTATTGGAAGAAAGTAATCTGTAGTTCTTGGAAAGATAAAAGCCACATAAAACTGTCATTATCCAAGGAACAAGGCGTTAAGGCAAATGGATTTACATGTGCAAAAATCCAAGTTCAGCATGTGTTTGTGGATTTACTGTGATTCATCAGACGTTCATGTTAATTGGCTATACAAATAACAACTTGCATTTTAAATCTGGTATTTGTACTTGGAGTTATCACTACTGTGTAAGTCAGCATGGTATTTGCGGTTTCGTTTGTGCACATATTTATGAACATTTGGGTTTTAAATATCCTGAACATCACAAAAACATGAAAAAAATAATCACAAAAATATGAAAATCAAACTGCACAGAAATGCAGTGGAACTCTTGCAAAACTATTTAGTTTTGTTTTATTAAGCGAGGAAACAAACTCTGAAAATAACACTGAAAAAACATCACATAACTTAATGGAAAATGAGTTTGGAAGAAGACACACAAATATATAAGTACAAAAGGTTACATTTTCAGAAGTGCCCACCAGCTCCCATTCCTGAAAATGAACACCAGACCCACTGGATGATGAGTGCTGTCAAAAATCTAACTACTTCACTGAAGAACCTAACTGGGAGCTGAACTGTCTTTGTAATCTGATCCCATCTGGGAGATGTGGCATACCAAATTCTTTGGAAAGAACTAGATCTTATCATTGCTGTTCCTGAATTAATAAAACAGAGTTGAAAGAGTGCTTTGTGCAATATAAATTATTTTGATAATAAATTTACATGCTGCAAAAACAAATGAGCAAACAAACCCCACCAAGATACAAAGGTTTTTTTAGCAGGTTGTTCTTACACTTGGTTGGGGACTTCAAAATAGGCAGCCTGGGTAAATCCGTTTCTGCTTAGGAACTCTGGGCACAACTTCACTGGACTCTGCCTTTCCCTAACTTAAAGGCCTTTTGTGTCCCCTCATGCACAAGAGCAAAGAGGTAGAGCTGGAGACTACTAGGACAGGCATGGCACTCTTTGTTGCTGCACTGTCTTCCAAAGGATGGCATAATTGCCTCTTCCCTTTTGGCATTCCTGAAGCTGTCATCCCCAACTTCTTCCTCATGGCAGCATTCAGGTGTGTAATATATACATATATATATGTACATACATAGATGTATACATATGCATATACAAAAGTTCAGAGTTCGCAGACAGGTTACCTGCAGGGGATTAAAGCAGCTGCCTTCAGTGGACAAGCCTTCATTAGACTGCTTTCTGTAAAGTGCTTGGGTCTTGAATTCAGCTGTAACTACGAAAACACTTTCCAGGCGAGGTCTGCTACCAGTCCTCTGCATCACTCCAACATTTGTCAGATCTCATGCCTCTGAGCAAATGCCCATAGCTTGTATTACAGGAAATAGAGACAACAATAGCTATAGTCTTTCTTGCCATTTTTAGGTCCCTATGCCTAATATTCTTGGCAACTGATCACCCACTCCAAAACACTATCTTTATTTATCTAATTAAATCTGCTACCAGCTAGCTATAGTAACTTGTTTTCTTCTACTCTTCTACAGATTCAGTTCATTTGCATTTTTTCTCATTGGCCTCGAGTGGGCATATGCAGATACACATACCACCCCCACATGCAGGTCAGCATATGCAAGGTAACTTGCGGAAACAAAGCAGAGTTCCTCTTACTTCCTTTACTTCCCTTGCCTGCCTCCTTGGTAGTCATCATTGTTCCTTTGAACCACCTTCATTCCAGTTCCTTCTCTCACCCATCTTTTCTTTGAAGGAAAGGGGCAAGACACATAATGCTTGGGAATGGATTTGTTTATCTCAAGAATAAATCATGAGCACAAACCAGCTTTTGCTCTATTTATCTCCCTTCTTCTCCATAAACTCCAGTAACTTTCCATGTGCTGGGATGGGCATGGGGCTTCTCCAGCTTGTCAGTTTCCCCACCCTCTTCTTAGGCATGTTTGAGTGGACAGGTGACAGTGGGAAGTGGAGCAAGCCACCACATTCAGAAATACTTGTTTTCAATTACAGGGTTGGGATTTTTTCCTCCTCTCTGCAACCCAAGCGTGGCAGCCCCCACTGAGACAGCTCTCAGTACCCTCATGAATATCCCTGTCATCTGTGTTACTCATTCTCCCCCAGTGAGGATGCTGAGGTGAGGGACATTAACCCACATGGCTTTACACACCAGCACAAGAACCAGGCTAGGCTTCTCACTGAAACTCACAATTTCCTGGTATGCTGCACCACACAGGCTGCAAGATCACACTCCCTCTGCTTTTCCTCCAGAGGCCAAAACCAGCCCCACTGCAGAGGAGCCTACAGGTTGCCACTTAGGGCAAACTTCCCAACAGCAAAATGAATTCAAACCAAGCTCCTCCAGTATGAAAGACCTATACACAGGTCTCACATTTTCCCTGCTGACTACTGCAGAAACTGTAATAGCCCCAGCAGTCAAGAAGAAACAATACCTGAAAGGGATCTTGGTTTCTGTTGTGATGCTTGTATTCTATTATATAACAATTAATCCAAAAGAAAAGGCCACCATCATTGCAGCTGTGTTCTTAAGAAAGCAGCAGCTGTTACTGGATGTTGCAAGCACCCTCCTCCTCTAGAAGAGGATTAAGCAAAATCTGGGTAGAGTTCCCTGCTCTCCCTGGGGCCAAGAAGTGAAACAACTGGTTTCAGGATCCCAACAAACTTGGGCATGAATTAAATGCTGAATCATTCAACCTTGCCAACAGTGGGCATTCACAGAGGCAGAAGAGCTGGGTCCTGCAGAGCTCTGGTTTTGAGTTCAGAGTACCTACAATAAGTAAGACTCTTCCAAGTTTGGTATTTCAAAGCTGAGCACCCACTCACTGGTGTCTACATTGGATAATCTTAGAATGGTTAGGGCTGGAAATGACTTTAGAATCATCTAGTTCATGTAAAACATGTAGACGATGACATCCACACCTTACTGTAGCTGCAAGAAGCCACCACCAACAGTGATACAGACTACACAAGCACCCAAGATTCCTGGCTTTTTTCCAAGCAGAAGGTTAGATTGGAATGACTTTATTCAGCACAGAAAAAGAACTTCTTTCTTTGACTTCACTGATTACTCTTGAGAGACAACAACTACAATTTTTTCTGTCATCAGTCCCTGGCACCTTGTTATGACAGATGGTTCCAGCCATGGGATTCATCACAATTGGATGCTGTGGGCTTTAAAGGCATATGCTCTTTCAGATGAAGAAGACAAGCATTGTGAGGTGCACTAGGAAAAGCATTACCAGCAGACCAAGGGAGGTCATCCTTCCCCTCTACTCTGCAGTGGTGAGACATCCGAGATGATGTACCAAGTACAGGACAGATACAGGCTTACTAAAGTGAGTCTAGCAGAGGGACAGGAAAATGATTATGGAATTCGACTATCCATCACACAAGGAGAGGCTGAGAGCTGTGGCTGATCAGCCTCAGGACAAAGCCCAAGGTGGCTCTTATTCACATGTACACCTGACACAAGAATGTAGAACAGATATGTTTGTATTGGTTATAAAACAGTCTATATTTAAAAAAACATGTCTTCAAAATCATCAACAGACCAGGATTATTTGTAACATCTGGACAAAGCTGCAAACATTTATCAGATCTTTTCCTTAGTTTGTTTTTTGCAGTTTAATTTGGTCATAGACCAATGCTCGCCAGCAACTCACTGTCCATGGACACTCATGGCAGGATTCCATGTCTCAGTTTCCACACTACATTTAGAGCTGAGTCTCTCTGCTTTTACTTGCATAGTACTTAGACGTCAGCAAGGGAACTCTTGGTCTCCACATACTCAAGCGCTGCTCTTTTAACGGCCAGGACACTTTCTGTTGTACCAAATTTCTTCTCATAATCCAGGTAACGTTTAAAGAGGAATTTCATCTTCTTTGGTGCCAAGCTCAGGTGTACAACCCTCTCAAAGATGTCCCTGCAAGAAACCAAAGTGATTCAGAACACTGTGGTGGTGACAGCTCCCAATACAAGCCCCCCAGTCTTGCCACTGAGCAAAGGGCAGGAAGTGAGGGAAGATACTCAACCTGCTTGAAGAGGATTCCTGACATCTAGCCAAACCCTCAAAGTAGAAGCCTTCTGTTTGCTTGCAGAACATTAAGGCTGCTGGTCAACTTAAGATCCAGCCACTGTATTTGACCCTGTGTTCGTTAACTAGATGTAGCTGGATCCATAGTGTAGGAAGCTGGACTTCCTTTTGTGAAGTCTCAGAAAAGAGAAAGCAAGAAAAAAAAAATCTCCATTTTCATGTTGCAGGATACACAAGGGATTGATCTCACCCTTCAGATACAAGGCAATCCCTCTGGAGGGACAGATGAACTTCAGTGCAAGTCCTCCAGTTTCTCTCATATAGGCCACTACTTAACAAAGTCTCTCTCTGCCCTATGGATCTCCTCGGAGTCTCCTCAGCCCTGGCAAGGATAAGCACTTCCATACACCCCAGTTTTCTTTCTCTAGGTAACAAAAATTCTCTTTTGCTTTGGTCTAGGAAGCCCTATACACGCTGCAGGGTACCTCTGCTCTCTTCACATGTTGCTCCAAGCACTGTACTCTGTCCCTTCTCAGCTTGCTGTAGCACAACTCACCGTACTTCCTTCTGGCTGCCATGTTTGATCATGATGTCTATGTAGATGGACCAGATGTCTGTTCGCTTGGGATAGCTGCTGAGGGTGCTCTCAAAGAGAGCCTTGGCATGTTCTGGGTCCCCAAAACGGAACTCCAGCTGTGCAAACCTTGAAATGACATCCACATCTGGAACAAGTAATGACATGTTAGGATATCACAACAGTTCTCTTCCCTACGAACAAACCCATGAGTGGCAATTACATAGAACTGAGGAAGGCACAGAGACAGCACCATCTCTACCCAGAGACAAAAGGCTCTATTGTAAAGTGGTTCTGGACCAAGGTGGAATCAAAATGGGAGAGAGAAGGGTCACACTTCACTTCCCATTTCAGCTCTTTGCAGGAGACAGAAATTTATTCTTAAATTCAAAATGCATCTTGCAGCATCCATGTGCAGCCCCACAAACCTCAGACTAGACCAACTCATCTTTTCTAGAGGGCTGTAAGAATCAAAACAGCCTTTGCTTTGGGTGCTTTGCTTTTGCCCATATCAGCAAATTCTACTACAGGAGGATTTAGCACTATATCCACATTGAAGCTTTCCCTCTCCTGAGAGACAAGGACAGCATGTTCAGCACCAATTGGTTGCACTTTTCACCTCTTACAAATATTGTCACAGGCAAAGGTATCAGAAAGCAGACCATCTACTGGAGACCTGTCAAAACAGGGTCCACATTAAGGATGGGGAAGAGCACTTACGTTCTTTGGTGGGCAAAGCCTTGAGAGCACGCTCCAAAAGCCTGTGTGTAGCCTCAGTCTGGCCTTGCTTCAGGAGGAAAGAGGCGTATTTCAGCCACACAGACTTCTCCTGACGGAAACGCTTCAGCATCGTGTGGTACAATTCTTCTGCTTGCTGGAAGAGCAGAGTTGGGTTAGATCACACAGATTCATAATGAAACCACGTAGCTTTAAGACTTTTACTCCTGGCCCAGGTACCTCCAAACACTTAGGCCAGAAAAGCAAGTATCAATAACTCCTTGTCTGCTGTCAATCATAACTATTAATTTCAGTTAGGAACAGGAGAGGCCCAACATCTGACATCTGTAAGTTTATACAGCCAGTATTGGTAGTTTACTACCAATGGCATGACTGGATGGGACACATAACTAGGACCTGCTGACACTATCTTACCTTGTACTTCTCGGAACTGGCATATATGTCACACAGATGCTGGAAGACTTTCAGAGGTTCATTGTATTGAACAGCTCTCTCAAAGACCTTCATCAGTGTCTCCTCAGTACCATACATGTTCTCCAAGTTCAGCAAAGCTACCCAGACATTCAGCTTCTCCTGTTCTTCCCTTAAAGCAGATGTAAACAAGAAGATTTAGTCTTTCACCAATCTTCATAAGCTTTTTGCAAACCACCTTACAAAGACTCGCTGCCTTGTAGCCTGCCTCCAGCATAAAAGAAGGGGGCATACTGCTCACTGAAACACCACTTTTGGAGCAAAGCACAGCAGCTGTTTCACACAACTTTTGATCACTGTTGTTTGTAATTAAAAAACACAAGGATGATTCAAGAAAGCACAATATACTTAATCATGGTGTAGAGATGATTTAATATACAAGGGTGCAGCCCTATGAAAAAGTGACAGGAGTTTCACAGTTTGTTTCATGTTTTGATTTAAAGACAACATCACTGACAGCATTATGCTCTTCCAAACCCTTCTGACTGCACAGAAGTATGTGTGCACTCAGTGATACCCTGGGGGAGTTATTGCATCCATGAGCTGCAGCAACCAAGCTGCAGGCCAACCGCACGACAGACCTTCAAAGGGACAGCTGACAATTGCTACCATTTAATCCTTTTGAGCTCACAGAAACAGACTCTGCCACTCCACACTTACATGCATGCACACTGATGACACTACCAATGGTCTCCTCCCACCACAACTACCTCACCATAATTTATTCATTGGGGCAAAGAAAGGCAGAGGCCCATTATTACCTGAAGCTGATTGTTTTAAGTGCTCTCTCTGCCACAGCTCTGGCCTTCTCAATCTCAGTAGCCTGGAGGTGGAAAGCCATGTACTGTAGCCAGAGAATGGAGCTGTTGGGACTGCTCAGCACCAGGCGGTCAAAGTCATCTGCTGACTGGGGCTGTCGACTGGGGTCCATCAGAGCTGCCTCTAATTTGCACAGCTCCTTTTCCTTCTTCTGCTTCTCTAGCTCCTTCTCCTTCTTTGTTTGTTTTTTCAGCTGAAAGAGCAAAAAAGGAGGACTGGAAAAAAGCAGGCACCACATGTGGGAACAGGCAGGCCTGCAGTTTTCACATGAAGAGATAAAACCAATTGTTTAAGAGGAGGAAAATGGTACATGCACTCCAGCTCTTCACATCTCCAAGCAAAGCAATAGGACATGAAATCTCATTTACTTTAATAAAATACACTGAGGGACCAATTATTTTGCTAGTCTTGCACCCCATCAGCAGGATTCACATTCCACCCCTCATTCTTGCATCTTTACCCTCCTGGCCAGTGCTCACTACCACCATTCACTCTGTAAAAATCCATAATACATGGGGAGAAATTGTGCTAGGCTGGGGGATGTTGCTGGATCACTACAGTGGCTCAGGTCTAAACTGGGTACTGACAGTACCACAGCTCTCTGCACAAGGCAGCTACACCCTGGGCAACAAAGCATCAGCAGTGCATGGCCTTTGCAGAGATGCATTTTGAGGGACAGGGGAAATCCTGAAAAGCAAGCATGAAAGCAATTCATGAGCTTGTTTCTGTTTTTATTGGATTTCTCACATGGGAAAACTCTTCTAAAACAGTACAGCATAAATGAATTTTTCGGTGGTTTTCTAAATAAGAGGACTAATATTTGAAGATTTTTCATCTTCAGGTTTTCCTGAAGTTTACAACACTCAGAAAGGTAAAAAAACCAAAGCTGACATCAAATACACAAATTTCACTTTCACTAAAATAGGTTTTTTTGACCCTAAATAATTTTCTTTTCATGTCAACATGAGAAACCCTATTTTCATGCAGCCCTGCTAAAATAGGGGCTTTTGTCCTCTGCTTCAGAGATTTCTGCTGCTAAGCTCAGTGCTTGGAGTAGTTAAGGAAATTCTGTATTAGCTGTCAGAGATGTTCCCTTGGATTAAAAGGCTTTGCTGTAGGACAAAGACATGCAAATGCCAAGACATCACATTACAGCCACCACCTGGTGTCTCTTGTGCAGACAACACTAGTACACAGTACCTTTGAGTGCGGATCCTCCTCCTCCTCACTCTCTGAGCTCTCTTCCTTCTGATTCAGCACAGGTGTATCCATAGCATTCATATCCTCATCCCAGGTGAAGCCCACAGAAACTTGCAGCCTGGGAACTTCACCAGGTTTTCTTATCTGTTTGAAGGAATACAGGGAATGCCCTGGTTTTTAATTTGAAGTTTTCACGCTGCAACAGGACAACTGCTGTTTGCTTGTGGCTTCTCTCTGGTCAGTACTATTGACTACTCACACTTGCAATAGCCCACCGGCAAAACATTAAACTCTGGTCACTTTTGGTGTAATTTAAACTCAATCTATCTCAAGCCATTTTCAGACGACACAAATAGCAATCTGTGTGACTTCTGTCCACAGCAATGATACTTAATGTCATCCAGCCAAAACTGACACACCTCAACAGGCCTGGAAAGACATTTCAGGCTCAGATGCTCCTCCAAACTTCTCACCTTAGATTTCTTTTTATCTGCCTCTTCCTCCTGGTCATCTTCCTCCTCCTCACGGTAATATACCTCAATTCCACTGTCATTTTCATCTGTGGGGCAGATCTTCCTTTTTTTTGGCTTTGCCTCCTGCAGCAAGGGGAAATGAATGGATGGTGGAGGGCAACAACTGGGATAAATCAAAAAGGCAATTCTGATCACAAAGAGCGACAGCAGAGAAAGTGATGCCCTGGACACAGCACCTCCCACTATCTTCTCACGTAACAGAAACAACAGAGAATAAACCCATGCTCACCTACATACGGCATCAAGACCAACAGGACAGGTCCACAGGCAACATGATTTGGCTGCTAATTCAGTTAACTCCTACCCAAACTGAATGGTTTTTTCTGACCTTCAATACAATTTAATATTTTTTTCCTCCTATGTATAATACCTCAGCCTGTTCCCAGTGAATATTCTTAGTCCCTCCGGTATGTGAGCCAAACAAGTCCTTCGGCATGTCTTGTGCAATCACATCCATACCTGCTTGCTTTCAGAGCTTCTTATTCTCCGTTTTGTCTTCACCTTAAGCTGTGCTCTCTTCTCCCTATCATCTGCCTCTCTTTTCTCTTCTTCTGCATCATATCGTGGTAGGCCCAGAGATTCAGGCAAGATGCTTGGCATCCCAGTGTCCTCAGGTAGAAGAGAAAGTTCAATATGTTTTTCTTTACCATTTACACTGTGGTGCCAGGAGTAGCAGGAGACAAGGGGAAAAAATAAATAAATATCAGAGCATTTACAATGACTACTATGAACTTCTTTCAAATCTTCCCAGCTTTTATCCTTCCTCTTCCCATTCTCTCTTCCTCCAGCATTTCCCTTCTACTAATTCACAGCCCCTTTTAAAGAACGTTGAACCTACCCAAGCACCTTGGCAGTGAGCAGCTTTCCTTCAGGCAGGTATTTTTCATATAAGGTGTGTTTCTGTACAAAGTAAGGGGAGACATTCTGGAACAGTATTCGGCCCAGAAGAGAAGGGGACAAGCTGAGAAGAGGAATAAAACCAAAAATAAGTATTCAACAGTGGGAGAAAAGCAAAAGTGCAGTGATGGTATCTGTGGCACCACCAGCTCTACACAGCGACAAACTTCCCCTGCTTTCATTTCGTAAGCTCAAGAAAGCAAGAATGACCTCTTGATGCCCAGGAGCAAATTCATTTTGCAACATCACACTAGGCCAGAGACCACCCTCAAACAAGATTCAAGAATCATCCACTCAAAGCAAGTTCTCTGAGACCCCTTATTTATCAGCTTCATTTACTTATGCTACTCACCCAAAGAATACACCTGATGAAGTGATTGATTTGACATAGCCTCTCACTAGCTGGCCTTTTTTAACATCCTTAATACATGTTATTTCAACATCCTCCACTTTGCTTTTGCTCTTTGGGTTTAGCCTAAATGAAAACAGAGTTTATAAATTAAAGCACCTACCTCAATAATCCATGTCCTGCTCTGAATATCAAAAAAAGAAATCAGTATTAACAACAGCTTGTGCTTTCTGGAAAATGTACCAGATCAGAGACCACCTTCAGTTTATTCAAATGTATTAATAGACTATCTGCTTCTCTGCCAAGCTATACATAACATTATGAAACAGACATGCTGCTGTAAACAAAGCCAAACAAAACAGATCAGCCTGGCTTCCTCTGCCACTAAGAAAACAAGAAGAGTAAAATCCTATATGAAATTCTGCACAGCACTAGCTTGTTTTGTTTCCCCCACTTATTTCTAAGGTAGGTCATTCCACATACTTTATGCATTTTTGTTCCTTAGAGAAGACAACGCAAGAGGCTCAGTTTTAAGAGATATTTAGGACCACATCTGCTATTTAATCAAAATGGTTAAAATGCAGATGAACACTGAAATGTAACATGTTTGCATTGCAAATTCAATAGTGGAACTTTCCCTTTCTTCCCAAATAAATACACAAAAGAAGTTAAGTCAGGCCTAGAAACTACAATAAACAGGAAGATCAGCTCTACATTAAGGGTCAAACATCTCCATGTCAATACAGAGGAAAATCTTTCTGAAGCAGGAACTAGTCTCATCCCTAAAAAAGAAAAAAATAAACCCCTCTAGTCCTTGTCCTTTTAACAGTTCACACTGGTCCACCTAAATCAACAGTTACTGTATTTTACAATCCTTTTCTTCACTAGGAGATCAAGAGACTGGAGGAATGACACATACCGGGATTGGCGGAGAGATAACTGGATTTTGCCATTCTCATTGGAGAGGATGTAACACCTGCATGGCAGAGTAAGGGGAGAAAACAGAAAAGCTGTTAAAAAAAAGACACAGGTAAAATACCAGGTATTCTCACCAGCAGAATGATGATCCAGAGGTAAGAAACTACTCTGTCCCTTGGAGCACCTGCTGTTTAACACAGGACACAACAGTTCATGAAATCAGCTAAAGGGCTTTTTGAAATATATCTACTTGCTTTAGCCAGTCTCTATTGCTAGTACAAAAGAGTTGAAGATTGTTACGGCTGAATCACTTGGTCTATGGCACTCTCCAGCATTCCCAACCAGTCTGTGAAGTAGGGAAATGAAATGACTTGTGCATTACAAATGTAAAGACAACTGACTTGCCAAACAGCTCACAGAACCACAGCAGAGCTGGGATAACTGGCTTCCCTCAGTCCCATCAGGAATTTAGTTGCTGCTCAAAACATAGAAGGGAGCTGAAAAGAGGCTTGTTCATATATAGAAAAGGTAAGGCTTTCACCCAAACACATATAAGGTCCTAAGTCAGCATTACTTTTAGCTACAGACTGAACCTTACAGGTCTGGCATCATCCTATGACAGCAAAAAGCTTGTAACCAAAGGGGGACATTTCGAAGCCCTGCAGCTTGAGGGAACAGGAGAACTACTGACCTGACAATCTTGCCAGCTCTGAAGTCACCCAGAGGGTCCTCCATGTAAGTATCACTCAGGTGAAAGATGCTGACTTTGCCAGTCTTCCCACCTGGCAGCGCAATGGTCAAACCGATGTGTGGAGTCACCTTTGTTACCATGCCTACAGTGATGGTGCCCTGCTCCAACGATTGAATTCCTGGAAAAAGTGAAGGAGGAATAAAGCTTCACAGACTTCAAAAGTATGAACCAAACCAACAGGGGGAGTAAGTCAGTGAAAGCTGGTTTTAGTTGCTTAGTCACATATCAAATCCACCAACTTCTGGTAAGGTGCAGTCTATGCATTCTCAGTTCACAGCAACATTTGCCTTTGCAGCCCCTACACGGGCCCTTAGTTGCACAGTTTCAGATCCAGAATAACTTACAAATGGTAACAAATGTACCATCTCATGTCTGAGATCAGAAGGGAATACATACATAAGGGCTCAAAGAGGGGCTTCATGCTGAGACAGTAGTAAAGTGATTCTTCAACCTAAAGGTCTGACTACTCTTGCCTTGTATGCTGCTACATCTGGGTCAGAGTCACAGGGGTTATTTCTGCCTACAGGGAGGTACAGCTTGGCTCTGGAGTATAACATTTTCACTTGAGGGGTCAGTGCACATCAACCTCTGAATGAAACATAGGCAGTGGGGTCCTGCTGTGAAGTCTCCACTATACCTGTGAGTGACAAGCAGAGGTTTGTTTCAGTGACATCTGTTCCAGTCACCGTAGCTGATATTGCCTGGCCATTTTTAAAGCTCTTTTCTGGATGTTTCAAGACCTGAAAGAAAAGACAGATTTCCACTTATTGCTAGAAAAAGAGCTCTGCACAACTCTGGCGTTTCTTCTCTGAAGCTTTACAATTTCTAGGCACATCTTTGATGTATATACTTGACAGCATTGCTTCAATGGCTCTGCTGACCTGAGCCAAACCAGCTACAAGGCACAGTACTTGCTTGTCAGAGGTGCATGGATGCCTGTAACAAAGTACTGGGTTATAAGTTCACATGGATGTCAGAAGCATCTGCAGTCATTACTTGCAGCCATTTGCATGGAAAAAATTACATTTAACTTTATCTGTAATGGCCTCTTACCTTGGTGTTCAGAGACAGGAGCAGATGAGGAACTCTTCCTCGAATGTCAGGGGCAACTTCTACCTCCAGCCAATTCTTAAGGATGTTATACTGAGAAGACAGCACATAACCAGAGAAGAAAACATGAGACCCTTCCCTGGTGGGTTTGTTAATTTAAGGCTAGAAAGAACTACTCCAGCCTTAGCTCTTGCACCAAGCAAAAACAGTGATTTGGCTTCTACTCTTAAAAGCATAACACTGCTGTGATTCACAGACAAGTCCTCACAGAGGATCAGCAGTGAGTATTTTGTGCTGGTGGCATATGCAATTTCTCAAAGCCCCCTTTGCTAGAGTGCAGGGTGGAAAGCATCTGCTGGCAACACATAAGCATGTCAAAGACGATGTGTCAGCTTGACTGTGTTAAGCATAGAAAATGTGACTTCCTTCTACCTTTAAGATGCTACACTTTGCATGGGCTTACACTCAAAGCTAATGAAGACCACAGCAATGTCAGTGTTTAGGTTTGAACTAAGGCCCCTTGAGGTCACCCCCACTTGCTGCCTCCCCAACACACTTCTTAGGAAGACTCTGACCTCACCTTTTTCACAAAACAGGTGATTGTCTGTCCAACACTGTAGAGTTCAAGTTTCTTGGTGGCACTGTCTTCTTTATGGCTCAGCACTGCTGTGACTTCCCCCTCTACTTCACTGTTTGCAAACAAGGAAAGAGGCTATCAGTAACACAGCTTTGGTCCTAATGATGGTGAAGACAGAAGTTAGAAACAAAGGGGATTATGGTGACAATGCCATTGTGACTTTTATTCCCATCTCCTCCCCAGCTGCACCCTTCTACAGGGAATTAATTCTTCCCTGGACTTGAGGGAATCATTCTGACATGAACAGATATTCTAGACTCTAGACTGGCAGAACCTGAAGCCAAAAGGACATTTAAAATAAATCAAGTGCTAGGAGAGCTCTGTGAGGTTTAGCACAACTCACAGGCTCAAGTTAGTGTGAAAGAGAGAGTAGAAGGCCTTGCCACACTGCAGTCATGTGAAGGTACTTGCTCACGGCCAGCTCCTTCACAGATGGGAGGAGCAAGGGAAGAAATGATAAGGATATAAGGTCTGTGAAGCACCTACAGACAGCACAGAGACCAATATTTACCTTGGTCGAATGCTGAGCTCTGGAATGGATCGTGTGAAGTGTGGATGGGTGATAGGCAGGTATCTAAAGAACAGGAAAAAGAAATTTTCTCATGATTTCCCCAGGCCCCAGTCACTCACTTGTAATCCCTCTGCACTGGCAAAAGAAACCAGGTGTTACCAAAGCCTTCCAGTTCCAGTTTTTCTCAGTACTATTTCACTGTCAATTTAGGGACCCAAAATACTCCAGCACATTTAGCCCCTGTAGCCAAATCCTGCTTATATTTAAGGCTTCCACTGGACCTTCAGAGTTTAGACATCTTTTTTTTCTTAAAATCTATACTCAAGATAAATACATTGACACAGGTAGAGTGCTAGTTCACCAAAACCTGGACTTGGGATAATAGACTTCCTCAGGGCTCAACTGCTCCAGCAAAGGTAGCTGTTAACAGCATCTGCTGACAGAGGGAACAGCCTAGAACATCTGAGTATCTTTTTTACCCTTCTCACTGTCCAAGAAGTAATATTATGTGCATGTTTTCTCACCTGTGAGTATTCACATCTCTGCCTCCAACGACTCGAGCAGTCACCTTCTGTCCAGCTTTCAGAGTAAACGTTGGAAAAGAGCCTATGGGAACTTCATCCAGAATCCGGGATGCATGGATTGAACCTGTCAGCTTGTCATCAATAGCAACTGTGACGTGGGTTGGTTTGACAGATTTAACAGTACCAGTAACAACATCCCCCAGGGAAAGCGAGTGTTTCACAGCAGCAAGCACCTCTTCTAATGCTGTCTCAGATTCATTCCGGACCCTTACAAAAACATTCTTCTTTGCTGAGCCTTGTACTGCTAATAAGAGTCCGTGGTCATTCTCCCTCACTACTTTTAAAGTTGCAGAGACTGTTTGTCCCACCTTCAGTTTTTCTGAGTCAAAGCGGAAGGTGTCATTGAAGTGAGATGCTATGGGGATAGCAGCCAGCTGGCCTGTTTCCAAAGACACGATGGCAAATTCTTCTGCTATGTGCTGCACGATGGCATAGTGCTGGGAGTTCTCTGTGAGCCGCTAGACAGAAATGGAGACAGTGACTTCTCCTGCTGAGACTTCGACTCCCTCCACTCTACTTCCCACAGTTCTCAAAGAGGAAACAGCCCCCCCTCAAAATGCATTAATCACCTAAAGTTTGCTAGATGAACAGAAACACACAAATCCAAAAACCAAACACATACTTGCTTGGCTCTTCGTTTTAACAGTTCTTCCCGAAGAGAAACATACACCTTGGATGTGAGGGCATCCACATGAAGAACCAGTGCCTTGGTTTTCTCACCAGGAGTAATTTTTTTGTCTACAAATGAGAAAAAGGAGATTATCTTCTGATGATAGTGAAGAATTTTGAGCAACTGAGCTAGTAGCACATGACAAGAAGGGTTGCCTGTGCTCCAGTTTAACTCCTAAATAGTGATAAAAAGACTCTTAATTACTAGTTGGAACTAAGTAACTGTAACTAAGTCAACTTAGTACCAAATGTATAATAAGTCTCTTTCAGAAAAGAACAGATTCCTCCAACATTAATGGCAAGGAGCTAATAAAAGGGGATCTTTTTTATTTGGAAAGAGTCTAATCCTTTCATGGAAGAGCTAAATTGATTTTATGAAGATAGAACTCTTCAATAATGCAGACAAGGCTGACTAAATATAAATTCAAGGTAATACGGGTTTTGAAAACTTATGCTAACATATGCATAAAAACATTATCACTTTAACTGCTGTTGGAAACAGAAGCGCTGGGATATTACTTCTGCTGAAGTTAGCAGTTTATATTGGTTTATTCATCATCTCAGCATGTACTTGCTTGGTTCTGCAGAATATGGCACTTTTCTGCTCTAATTTTTGAATTGCAAAGTACCAAAAGTGCAGACCTCTTTTAAAGTCCCATTGATTTAAAAGAAAAATTAACAGCAATTTCAAATAGAGCACACTCTAAGGAATGTATTTCTAAAATAAATAAATGAGCACACTGAGAAACCTGGAGCTTGTATTAGTACTTTGTCTATATACAGTACAGTTCAACTAGGGATCTCAGAGCATAAACTAGACCTTACAAGATATCCAAGATCTCAGGCAGGCTGAGGTCCAGTTTAGAGATGAGACAGCAGAGACACAAGCAGGTTTAAAGGATATGTTCCAAATCATGCAAATGGATCAATAACACATTAGGAAATGATTCTTCAAGTCCATCCCTACTCTGATCAGACTCCTCCTATGTTAGTTCCTTGTCATCAGAATTCATATCAGGACAGAGGTTTCAAAGTACAACAGTGAAACTCAAAGCAACCAAAGACAAAACTCTGACCTCCCAAATGGTAGCGAGTGGCTGTTACAGTCAAGCCTGTAACACAGCTGCCACTGAACAGTGCTGAGCCATCCTCCTTCACATCCTGCACAACCAGCTGTAGCTCCTTCCCAGGCACCAACTCACAAAGGCCTTGGGTCATGCTGGACTCCCCTAAATAAAAGGGAAAAAAAAAAAAGTGGGAAGTCAGTTTTACCTGTGCTGTTTCTTTGCAAAACAAAGACAAACTTTACATCTGCTCAAGAGTGCACAAACATCCATTTATATACACCTTCATAACAGAAAACAAAGTTCAGACTCCTGAATCTGTAGAAATACAAAGTATTTCTACGTAAAATACAAATCAAAGCAGGAACACTTTGGTGACATGAAGGATCTGGTAATTTTCAAAAGAGTATTTTGCAGTCTTACAGAAACACTGGCACCTGGCATTGCATGCAGTAAAAGGTAAAAATAAAGGAGATTAATACTAAAACCACAAAACAGACCCGTCACTTCACAATTCTAAGAAACAAAACATTAAAGACAAAAATGTTTTGTAACATTTGTAACAAGATGTCAGTATAGGTGAAACCTATAGAGTACTAAAAATTAATTCAAATAGATTCCAACAGATAATCAGATAAATAAATAGAGACAATGATTCCTGCAACACATTATTAAATGGTGAATTTACTGGCATACATCTCAGTTGATTAAATTTTAGATTGGATATTCTGTGGACCAAAGCCTTACTCCAGCCTTGGAGATGCTTTTTTGGTGTGAATGTTTGTAATTGCTTTATGAACCAATCTCACCCTGGCCTTTCTTATTTTCACCTTCACAGGCACTTCATAGGAATCCATCCTTTTGAACCATTGTTATCTCCCCTTCCTCTTTTGGTATATGGACCTCACAGTTTTTCTATTTTCCCCTTATTTTTAGTTCTCTTAGAGGCCGAGCAACCTTAAATAAAAAGAGCAGCTTCTTCGGCTTGTTCCAACTGTAATTCCAAAAAGCCTTCTTGGCTTCAATAGCAGACACTGCAGACACGACCCTCCTCCAATAAACTCCTCTTGGAAGCCATGTCTTTGCTTGAACTGACTCTTTCACTTAAAAGAAAATGGTTTTCCCTCTTTGTTCCCCTGGAGCCCCTTTTCTGTGATATGATCTCCTTCAGCAGAATATGTGAGATCTTTTACCTCTTCTTCTCAACAAATTCCTGATTTCTCTCATCTCCTTGAAATACTGATTCAGTAGGGCAAAGCTCTCCACAGCAGAATCGCCTGAGCTGCACTCTGACACCTTCAGATTGAGGAGCACGCGCTTCTTCTCCTCATCAATGCTCATCACTTTTGCAATCACAGTCTGTCCCACCACAAAGTGGTCCTTGGTGTCTGTCACAAACTTGTCACTCATGCTCTATGCAAAGAAAACAAAGGGGCATAGGTTACTGAGCACAGCTGCTAGCTATCAACCACCTGCAGCGCTGCTCACAACACAGGTTTATGTTAAGACTTCATGAAAATGCATACGGAAATTCAACAGAGACTACCAAAAAGCCATCAATTAAAATTAATTATTGAAGTAACATGAAATCCTTGCTGAAACTTAAGCACACCTGAATAAAAGTCCTTAGTTTTATTTTGGAAGTGAATTCAAACACAAACTTAAAAGCAGTTTTTACCCTACTGAGGGAAGCTGTGCAAACACAGGATCCACAGCCCTTTTGTTTGCTCGTTATGGTACCTTTGCCAAAAGCCATGTTCCAGGCATGACTGATTAAATGCATGCTGTTTACTGAAGTGAGTGTATTGCTTACCACTTTGGGTGCCAGTCCTGTCACACCAAAAGGGAACTCCACAAACACTCCAAAAGGCATCACATTCCTCACGTAACCAGCCAACAGCATCCCAGGCTGGATTTCAGAGAAACTTCTCACAACTTGCTCCTCCTGTACTGCAGAAATCACTGCAGACTTTCTGCTCAAGATCTGAACAATCAGTTAGGAAAAATGGGAAAAGATAAATGAAAGGAGTCTGACACCGAGCAAATCTCTTGGTGCTGCTAATCACTGAGCTAGAGCACTTTTTGGAGGTTAGACAATTCAGGAACTGAAAATCCCACAATTCTAATTTCTGTCTTGATCGCTCTGCACTAAAATTTAGCAACTGATGTCTCTTAAGCTGCTCAGTATTAAAGATGCGTGTTTCACACTAGCAGAAATGTCAACTTCCTAATATTTCAGTTCTGATTTTTGGTGTAAAAACAGCAAAATTTTTGCTCAGGCTGTGATATGATTAACAGCCCAGAAGCTGGTTGGGAAGAGCAGTCAATTCACAACCAAGTCCTCGTTCTGATGGGATTCTAGCAGCAGCTGAGCCTCCCTTCTAACAAAAGCAAGTTATAATGACTGCTCGAATAGTCTGACAGGCACATCCGCTTCAACACACTAACTAGTGTATCTTCTGTTTGTTGCAGATATTCTGGATTCCTGACATATACCTCCTCCCCACTTCTTTGTTTGACTGGTTGGGGTGGCAAAGGATACAATACGTTCTCCGTTGTCACTCAGGCACATAACTCTGGGCAGGACATCTCCCTCTTGAAGACAATGCCACAGGAGCTTGCACGTAGTAACAAAGTCAGAGAGGTGCACTGTGGGAATCGAGGCTATCACATTGCCTTCATCTTCCAAGACAGAAACCTCTAGCCCATTATCTCTCTTCTTCAAGACTTTTACATCAACCATCTGAAAAGAAAACAAATATAGTGATATAAAACTCCAAGTATCTTTGAAGTTATCCCCTTCAATGCACTAGGTACCAAATGCTGTGCATTGGGGCATTGACACTGCCTCCCAGCTATGTATGAAAAAAATCTCACATCAACAGGGCTGTGCCTAAAAAGCACACCAACACTGATAGTAGAATAAAAAAGCAACTCTCAGCTACCAGAGAAATCTAGAGCTACAAACATTCTCTTGATTTTTATTTGAAGAGCGAAGGGAATAATTTAAACAAGATTAGTACTGTCCTGTTCCTGCATTAGCAGTATCTGCAGGGTGTTGGAAACTGTGTTCATTCCAAACAACAAAGAAGCATTTAAAAACATTTTTCTGAAGCTGTGTTTCTCCAGAGAGCAAAAGCAACTGCTTTTGGAGTGAGAATATCAGCAGCATGCAGAAGAAAGAGGACTCTACCTAGGAAAATGAGCACTAATTGGTACCTTCAGAAGGACTGCCCTGGGATTCCTTTATTCTGACCTCTGACAACAGAGGTTTTGATCCAGGAGACCAACCACACAACAAGAAACACACATTTAATGCTAGCTCCTGACAAACAACATATTTTCTTCAAAATTATATCAAATCACTTGGAAAACAAGTAGGAAAAGGTAAAAAAAGGAAGCTGTCATTGAATTCAATACCTCTCCTATTTGATATTTCACTTCCTGTTTCCGCTTTGGAGTACATTCCTTTTTGTCATCCAGGGCAGGTTTGCTTGATAACCTGAAGGACAATAAGAGTCTTTCCTGCTGGGGCTCACATTTTAAGACCATTACTTTAACAACCTATGGCAAAAACAAAAGATAAAATAAAAGTTTAATTCACCTGATACTCCTCCTCAGTGTGCTACCACTTACAAAATGAGACTGGAAAACACATACACAGTATACTTTTTCCTTACTTCTAAGGGTAGCAGGCCAGTGGCGATAATTTAACAGGTCAATCAGAGGCAAATGTCTTTCTGAACACACAGATGGAAAATGAAGGTACATAATGATTAAAGGACTTGTTAAAAGTATGCTGCAAATCTGTAGCAGAGTTGACTATAAAATTCATATCTCCAGATTTGCAGTCAGAAATCTTGACTAGAAAATGACCCTTCTCTTTAGCCAGCCAAACAGCAGCACTGAAGACAAATAAAAGCACCAGAAAAAATAAGAGGGTTGAGATCTGTATAAGCTTGCACACAACAAAGACCAGAACTTGGTGAGCAACATGGCTCCCAGAGCATCTGGTTTAAGATGTGCAGGATTTGAAACAAACAGGAAAGTTAAAATAATGCAGAGGCAGAAAAACCCATCTTTCTGATTCTATGAGTAAGAGTCACAGAAGAAACTGCAGCCTAGACCCTGTATCACATACCATGGTGCTTCCCGCACACCATAACAGACAGCCTAGAAACAAAGACAGGTCTGTGAAACACTCAAAGAACTAACTCTTTCACAGCCTAATGTGCTTAAGTGGGGTACAATAATTACTTAAGAGTGAAAGAACATAAACATCTCCTGGTGTAGCTGGTTTCTCAAGGAAAAAACCCATATTGAAGCCAACTCAACTGCAGATTTCTCTTTTTCATTCAAACACAACACATGGCATCAGTACAGTAATTACCTGTCCTTCATGGAAGACTTTATCAGGACAAGATATGGGTTCTGAGCTCAGCTCATTCTTGGGTACCAGACCTTTGACATCATTGTAGAACTTCACAATGCAGCCAAATTCCCTTGCACACACCACAAAGCCATGTGTGATCAGACCTGGTTTTGCATCTTCATAATTGGAGAGGACTGGAAGCTTTGATTGAACAAGACTTTTCTTTAAAGTAAGGATCAGCTTCTTTCCTGCAGGATTGCACTCCAGCACCTGCAAGAATGCAATATAAGAAGGTTCAAAAAGCTTGTCTGCCATTGCCTGACCGATCCAGCCACTAAGAACGCAAAACAAAAGCTGAAGACCCTGTCTGGCAGCTCTCACCCGACACCTGACTTGATCTCCTATGTTATACTTCTTTTCAGGCTGTTTCAGGATCACATCAGCAAGATGCATAGATGGCACAAGCCCTTTAATTGCATCAGTCACTTTCACTTGCATCCCAATGGGTTTCAGAGCAAACACTCTACCCTAGAACACAAAACAGGAAAAAGAATCAGTAAATATAACATGAAAAGCTGACCATACACAGGTAGCAAACAGTCAAGACACTGCATTACCTATTATCACCAAATCTTATCACCCTCTGAAAAATAAAATCTTAGCCCAACCCACACTCCACCCAACCAACCTTACCCATTAACTTTAAACTATTTCATAAGGTTGGTTTACAGCCTCTTTTAATAAAGCATAGGCTACTTCTGCAAAATCCCTATTGACTCCAGCAAACTAGAACTGTTTCCAGAGACATATGCAATACAGTCATGACTCACGCATAAGAATAACTGAGTTACTTTCTGCCCAATAGCTAACTGCAATGATCCACAAATGAACTTTTTTACTTTGAGTGCAAGGTGAGTTTTAGTTTCTTTCTCTCAAGTCTTTCTAAAAATGTATTCATAGACATAAATAACTGATCATGGCTAAAATTTGATTCCCTTGGCAGCATCATGAATAAAAAGCTGGACAAAATGGGGAATAAAGAGTATTGCATTCCATTAGGGTCCTGCAAGAATTGAGTCCTCCTCAATTTCATCTCTCTAGTCTGGATCAAAATTTGAACACACATATTAGGCAGAGAAAATGCACATTAGCTATATCAATGTTCTAAGAATAATGACCACACAGTACTTTTTAAGTCCTTCAGAAACTCACCTGCACCACATCCCCTGTGTGGATATCTTGGTATTGCAGAAACCGGGCTTCAATAATCTGACTAGGGAAGAGACACAGCAAGAGATGACCAGTCAACTTGAAGGAAGTCTAGGACAGGAGACAGTCCCTTACTTGCCTTGTCCCATATATCCATTATCCCAATACACACTCCCACCTACCCACTCTCCACAACTCCAGAGTTCTATGTTTTACTCTAACTGACCCACCTCCCACAACATCTCTCTGGATATAAATTTTAGGGAGGTTCACCAGGCTACATTCCAGGTGACAGCCACACAGTTAAGGCCACCAGCCAGCTCTATGAAAGCGAAGCCCATTACCCACACTGCGTAAAGCCACAGAGATGGAATACTAAGAGGGAAGAGAAAATTGGGCTCGGACTTGGAAGATCAAGGTTCAATTTCCTGTCAGCTACAGCCTTCTGACAAGATCTTGGCAGAAGTAATTTAGCCTCCCTGTGCTTCAGCTCACCAACTGAGTTACAAAGACCATTGTGGCAAAGCAATGTTGCACTCTCAACCACCCACTTCTAAAACTTCAACCAATGTTCTGGAAGAATCTATGAAACTTACTACTTCAGAGATACAACACACATCTCATCCATCAGGCTGTAGTCAATGATTCGACATTTATGTTTGCATCCTGCTTTAAATGCCCCAGGTTTAAATGATTTTCTGGTTTTTGAAAGATGTTTCAACTAGAAAAAACAAATTACAACTTAGTATTTAGAAAACAGAAGCACTGATAGAGCCCCTAGGTTGAAGTGATAGCATCTGACAAAACTGTTCCTCTACATATACTCTATGAAGCAGGTTTCATCATTTCTTCCACAGCAACTCTCCTACATTTCAACCCAAACAAGGGGAGGTATGATTTGGCAAACACCTTCCACATTGTCTTAATTTTGTTATACTGGTCTCCTCCTAGCCTCCCTCCCCAGCAAGCCAAGATAGCTATGGAGCACTTGCCTCACTACCCTGACACTTACCCGTGCAAATGCAAGAGTGCCATCATCAAGCTCAAAGACGGCACCAAACTGCTTGTAGAAAGCTTTCACTGTCGACTCCTCCACCACTGCCCCTATGCGCTCATTGGAGACCTGGTCTGGGGATCCTCCAGGGTGGAGGAAGGCCTGCCGCAGAGTGAGGCGCACCACCTTGGAGGTGGGGTTGATAGAGATGATGCAAGCTTTCACCTGGAAGAACAAAATACTGTGTTCGTTAAACACAAGCTTGTGAACAAAAGAGCAGAAAGGCACACTGCTCACGTTTTTAGACATTATGCTTGGTATCTGAACTCTCAGTCCATGTACAAATACTTTCCAATATTTACTACTATGACATCACTACAGTTTTAACAGCTTCACAGATGAGGGAGTTTTGCTTTGGTCTGCTGTTTACAGACTAGTCTGGTACCAGTGAACTGAGGGGAACATGACCACAAAAAGTAATGTTTCCATCACTTGCAAGTCTCTCATGCTTCCCAAGTCAATATTCCATTAGCCCAGGAGCTACATTGCTCATTACAACTCTAAAACAGCAATGATAATAATTCAAATAAAGGATGAGAGAGGCAGCCATCATCAGCAAGATTTCAGAGGTTATTCCACAGAAATTTTGGAGAAGATAAGACATGTTGTAAGCAGTATACCAACTCCAGCCACCTTTCACCCTCCTTACCACTTGATCTGGAGAATAGCTTGTGGATTTCTCTGGGTCCATGTGCATGAAATCCACAATGCCAGTGAAGAAAGACAGAAAGCTCAGTTTGATCCCAAAGGGGGCCACCTAGGAAGGGGAAGGAAAAAAATGACAAAATAAGATTTTCACTCCATTTTCATGCAGTTCAGAGAACAATTCACAGGTTTCACAGAAAGGCACTGCCAATACCAATCAACAAATACAACACAAGAGACCAGAAAACCTCTAACGAATCTGCTTCCTACATTGTTTTGCAAAAAATTACCCATGAGATTTTTAATAATGTTGTGTATATTCTGAAGACCACTGCTAATCTGTTGAATACTTGACCTAGGTAAATGCCAGAGAAGCAAAAAATGGGTCCTGTTCTGCTTCAAGCTTCATCACCAACTTCAGGCTGAAGCCTTTATACTCATGGCATCACAACCAGGACTGAGATCACACCTTAGATAAATGATGTGGAGCAAGTATCTAGTAGTTAATACTGTTTGCTACTGTAATTAAGCCCAAGTACAAAATTTTCCAGAACATAAACTTCCATCTCTATTTCAACTGTCTCTCTGTCTCAGCAAGGCTCAAACACACCACACTCCCAAATCAAATCCCAACCAGAGCTTACCTTCTGCACTCGAGCTTTCACCAC
This sequence comes from Loriculus beryllinus, assembly GCA_039877255.1. NCBI lineage: Eukaryota > Metazoa > Chordata > Aves > Psittaciformes > Psittacidae > Loriculus > Loriculus beryllinus. Next base: position 7,636 of record JBCJKH010045733.1, on the reverse strand, counting down.
CAGCCCTGGCAATAAATTAGAGAGTGACCAGTTCTGTTGTTCTGTTGCAAGGGATGAAGCAACCTCTGATCGATCAATGGACAAAAGGACCACTCTTCCCTCGTTCTTTACTTCCACAATGACACAGTTCAGATTCTGGCCAATTTTCAAGTCAGACCCTACAAGGCCAAGTCACAGCATAAAACCTCCACCAGGAACATTCAAGGATTCTCTTCCACTCTTTCCAAATCTTTTTCAGAGTTCCCTCTATTTTAAGGAGTTAGAAGTCCTCTCAGTTTAAGTGAAGTCTACTGCCATCAGGGATGGACAGACTTGGAACAGTAACACAATCTGTCAGGAAACAGGCTGAAACAGAGCAGTTTGTTGCAGCAGACCAGCCACAAAACTGCTTTCAGCAATTTGCAATGATTCCACATTGGGTCAATCTCACTGAGGTGCACTAATACCACAGATAAAACAAGCTTTAATCAGTCATTCTCCACCTCAGTTTTAACTCCCGCACTACTTCTTACCTCTCTTGACTGTTTTGATGTAATTTTGGGCTTTCTGACGAGGCAGGAAAGCATTAGTCCCACTGACTCCAATATCAATGAGGTAGCCATGGTCTTCCACACTAGACACGAAGCCAGAGAGCAGCTGATGGGAGAGAAGCTCTGCAATTCAGTAATGTGATAAAACACCTAGGTCTTCAGAGAATGCACATCTGCTAAGGTAGTTCCCACCCAAGCACTCACTTGTTTCATAGGACAGAGAACTGATGTTTCCAGAGCAGCAGAAAGAACACGATATTATTTCTTACTATACTGCTGATATGGCAATGAGGTCTCAGCTCTACCCTTATCTTGAGTATGCATGTATAGATTTCATAAACCAGAAGGGGAAAAAATTTGGATGCTCAAAACCAAAAGTAATGAAGAAATCTACCCAGAAAGAAATCATTAAATAACCTGTCCATATCAAAACAGAATCAGACAAATGGGTTTCATGAAAGACAACCTGGAGCCAAGACCCAGTACTGTTCTCTCCTCCCAAGTCTCCCATGATGGGAGGAGCTCCACATTCTTCTCTGATCTCATGCAAGGACAAACTGAAATGTTCCACCATGCATTATGCAAGAGGCACCCCTAAACTCAGAGAGGCTGTGACAGACCCAGAGCACGTACCATGCCTGATACTAGTGCTGAAGCATTCAGACTCTTATTGACCTTCTTGGGGTCAATTGATAATTTGATACTTCGACGTCCATCAGCACTCTTCTCAACAGTGGTCACAATACACCTGACCAGTGTCCCTGGAGAATACAAGTCCACGAGCGAATTCAAGTCCTGCCCAGACAGATGATCAGGAGAAAAACATAAAAATTTTATTATTTTACATAATATAAAAAGGTGTTGTGATTTAACCCCAACCAGCAACTAAGTACCACACAGCCCATCACTGACTTTCCTGCCCCACCACCCAGCCGGTGGAACAGGGAGGAAAATCAGAAATAGATAAAACCCATGGGTAGAGATAACAACACTTTAATAGTTAAACTATCTTGTTATCATGATATTATAAAATAATAATACATATATTATCATGATAAGTTATTATTATGAAAAGGAAAAAGAAAGACATAAACTCCAAGAAACAACTGAAGAACATTACAATTGCTCGCCACTCCACTGAACAATTACTTTCTTTCTAGCAAACAGCACCACCAGGTAATTGCAAATTTGCTTGGAAAAGCCAGTTTCAAGTCAAGGTCTGTCTACATCAGCGCTACACAGCAGCATGTTCCATTCATCAACACACAGTTAAACTGCAAGCACTGTACTACTTGCCATGCCCCTCAGAAACACTTGCACCCTCACATCATTTTCCAACCACTTCCCTAACTTCTTTCCATCATTGCCTACAGCCAGGGATCAGTATTTAGCTTCAGCAGCAGACAGAGATAGGCAACACAAATCTCTTCATGTTCAATATGCTGTCTATAAAGTTCAAGGATTATTCAGCCACAGCTATGGCACTGCAGGCAGTCAAATTCAAGTCAGCAGCAAGACACCATAAACCAGAATCCTAAGCAAGACTTCAGGGTTGGTTCTGAGGTACAATTAACAATCCCTACCTCCCAGGCACAGACACAGACACAATCCAAGGTCCTACCTCCAGAAGTTCTCCTTGGGCCACCTGCTTGCTCAGCAATTTATTGTAGGCATCACTGATCTGTGTGACCGGCACAAATCCTGAAAGTCCATTGGGCAAACTTACAACTAGCTCGTAGTCACTGACCTCTTTTATACAGCCAAGGAGCAGCATCCCCTCACAGAGTGCCTGGGAATGCAGGAAGAATAGCATACTGTGGTTATCTTGACAAGTCATTGATAATAGGATTGTAATTACCATCTGTCATTACCTCAGTGAGGAAGAACATGTCATTTTTACATAGCCCAGAAGAGAGATGCATACAAAATCAAACATTTTATCACAAACCTCAATCATCAATGGCTCAATAGTCATAAAACTTTCTTTAGCAGCAGCAGCTATGTTGTCTGCTTTGAACTTTTTTTGCTTTCCTTGATCCTTTTGGCTTCTTTTTCTTTTCTGGGACTTTTCTTCATGGTGAACCTAAAGCAGGTTATAAGCAGAGAGTGTAAAATATGAAAGAGAATAAAGAAATGAACTCTGCACTAAGGCAGAACACCACTGCCTTAGAGAAAAAAAGAACCACTCAGGTAACTGCTATAGACCTACATGTAAGTCTTCTAAAATATCTCCTTTGGGCTGAAGCTTATCATTTATGAAACTGTGATTCTTGGGAATGGAGGAGAGTGACACAAGATCTGCATCGCATGACTAACAGAAAGACCAAACTTAATCTATACCCACTAACATCAGCCTCACTACACAAGCACCTCGGGGGGAAAAGTGCCTGTGGATAGTTTAAAAGCTAAAGCCTGCTCAGTAATTTTGATCTAACTTTTTCTGTTACCACATTTAACATCAAGGATCTTTAAGCAATCAGGAGAAAGGCAGATGTCAGACATTATCTCTTCTTGCAAGTCCTTTCTATAGCTTGTTACACAAGTGAGGTATAGGAAGGACTGCAGGTCATATTCTGAGAGTGGAAGAGCCCTGAGAAGAGTTAATCAAGAACACACAAATAACATACATCAAACAAATTGTCTCGCTCTAACTTCGTGTTGGGTGTTTTTCCATCCGTGGGTTTTTTCTGGATGCCTCCTCGAGGAAAGTCTTGTTCCATGGATGCCATGCTTGCTCTTCTATAAGACAAATGATAAAACAGAAATATGATGTGCAGTTGTTAGGCTTGTTCCTCATCAACACAGAAGAGATGTAACAGTGAACTACCCCCAGACTAAGTGAGAATTCAGATTACAGTTGGTCATTGACAGAACATAATCCCTGAATGCATTTAACATTTGTTTACACTAAATATTGCACTGGTCCATCTAAATACATACATCCCTAACACTTTTTACTATTACCCAATTCTACAGGGTAATAAAGACTAAAGTATTATTTCTTAAAGCATACAGATGCACCACATACATATTTATTAAACTTCTTGAACCATAACTTTCCTTAACAGTGAACAAGCCAAAATTACCAGCTTCAGTGATCAAGGAGAAAGTTATGAATCAAACTAAGCAAGCACGGTATGCAGTTTTACTTTTCGGATACCACCTGTAAAGGGTAAGCTATAAGATATATACATATATAGCTCTCTCTCTGTATATAATAAAATCTATCCTATAGCATATATTCTATATAGAGAGAACTATAGAATATATACATAACAGAATCACAGAATTGACTAGGTTGGAAAAAACCTTTAAAATCATCAAGTCCAACCTTTACCCCTGGAATGCCTAATCTACCATGTCACTAAAATAGATATGTTTAACCTTACTACACTTCCATCAATAAACAACACCTCATTCACTAGTTCACGATCCACATGCTATGCATTACTTTAGTCAACAGCACCTCCACAGAAACCTACACTGAAACGGGACGTTGTCAAATTTAAAGCAGTCTGCTAGGCACAGAGAACTCATTTAAACGAGAAAGCACACATAACACTGAAGCTCATGGAGGCACGCTTCAGCAGAGGGCTCGCTGAGCCACAGATACCCCTTCCACCGCTGGTACCCGAGCCACGCCGCGCAATGAGAGCGGGCATGGCTGGAGCTGTGCCCGCAGGGGCCGGGCCTCACCACCTCACCTCAACTCACCCTACCTTCACCTCACCCTCACCTCACCCTCACCCTCACTTCCCCCTCACCTCACCCTCACACCCTCACACCCTCACCCTCACTTCACCCTCACCCCCTCACCCTCACCCCGGGATCTGCTCCATAGGATAACACCCCCTGGAAGTGGGATGCCCAGAGATGGGCGCTCAGAGAGATTTGGGGTGAGATCTAAGGCTGGGTGCAAGCAGCAGCTCCTGGACTCATCCAGAACCAGGGATCAGGGGATGTGAAATGGGGCTGGGAATCACTGACAGCTCCAGGAGCTGGGATGCTGCATCCCTGTCCCAGTCTCCATCCCTGTCATTGTCCATATCCCTGTTTCCATCACTGTCCCAGTCTCCATCCTTGTCCCTGTCCATGTCCCTGTCCCAGTCTCCATCTCTGTCCACATCCCTGTCCCAGTCTCCATCCCTGTCATTGTCCACATCCCTGTCCCTGTCTCCGCCACTGTCCCAGTCTCCATCCCTGTCCACATCCCTCTCCCAGTCTCCATCTCTGTCCACATCCATGTCCCAGTCTCCATCCCTGTCTCCAGCACCCACAGGACCACCCTGGTGCTGTTGTCACCTCTGCTCTGGCCTGGGAGGACGGGGACACTGCTCTCACTGTGCCTGACCCCCAAGTGACGGCCCCACACTGACCCATGGGACCACCATGGCACAGCCCAGCCCCACATGGCACAGACCCTCGGCAAAGATAAACCTCTGGAGTTTTCCTCATGGAAAACTGCACCTATTTATTTCCCACCTGGTTTTCCCTCCTTCCCTTAGGAGAGCAGCAGCAGCATCCCAGACCCAGCCAGGGAACAGCGGGGATCCACACACACCTTATCCCAGCCTCTTCAGGCTCCAAGAGATCCCACTGGGATGGAAAAGCATCTTTCCCAGTGGAGGTAATACATCCACAGCAAAATCATGGCTTTTTCATGGAAGGATTCATTCTGGATGGGGAATTCTGGGACAAATCCATCCCCCTCCTCACCATCACCACCCCCTGGATGTTTAGAGGAATCCCATCCTGGTTTCCCCTCCAGAAGGGCTCTTCTCACGCCTGTCATGGGGAACGTGGAGATCCCACATTCACCTCCCTGGGTGCCAGGTCTTGGGATTCATGCTCCAGGATGATGGATGGGGATGGTTTTACTCCCATGGGATGATGCTTCCACTGCCCAGAGCCCCCTGGAGCAGGAAGAAGATGGGTCCAACGCATTGTGGTACCCATTGGGATGCTCATTCTGCTTAGAAAATGGGGTTCTTCTCTGGGTACCTGGGCACTTGGCAATGGAATTAGCCCCAGCAAGAGCTCAAATCCAGGATCTGCCACCCACTGTGATCCTCTTTATCCAAGGGGAAACTGAGGCATGGAACAGCCAGTGCCTGGGAGCATCCTGCTTCCAGAGGGATGCAGGGCCCCATCCTGCCTTGCAGTAGGGACCAGGGCTGGGTATCCCTGAAGACAGGGATGCTGGGCTGATGGGAGCAGATCTGCATCCCAGATGGGTCCCACCTTGGGTGCTGGCTCCAGAGGTGGGGAGGGTGCTGGCAGCAACAGGCTCCTCCTGCATCCTTCGCTGTGCCATCCCTATGGGATCAGCAGCCTCTGATCCTGTAGGAGATGAATCATCTCCCAGCTGAGCTTCCAGCCCAGCTTTGCCATAAGAGCTGCCAGTGAATTACTGAATGGAGCTCGGGGGTGTCTGTCTCCCCACGATCCCTCATTGCTCAGCTCCTGCCTTTCCCAATGGGGTTTTATCCACCTGGGAATGTGAGGGAAATGATCCCAATTCATTCCCTAAGTGAATTAGTGTGTTAGCCCCCAGCGTGAATGATCACCTGCGGGATGGAGCTGGACATTGCTCTGTCTGGACCATTTCACTCCTGAGCTGGGAAAATCCCAAATCAGATTAAGAGCATCCGAGATGCTGAGTGTGCAGATCATTGTGTCCACAGCATCACATCCCTTCCTGGTACCCACATCCCCCAGGAGCCATCCCTGTCCATGATCACACACTGCATCCCGGCAAATGGATAGGGATGCTCAAGAGCGCAGGATGCAGCAAGGTCTGGGTCTGGAGTAGGGAAACACACACACACACACACACCGCACGCACACACCCCCCATTGCCCCAGTTTTTGCTTTGCCCTATGCCCATGTAGGCAGATGGGGTGGGATGGTGACCCTGCAGGGACTCACATCCTCCCTCCTTGGGTTCTTCCCATGGGATGCAACCACAGCCTTTGGATCTCTTTATGTGTGACAACAAAGTGCAAACCACATCTGTGTCCCTGTCATCACCTGTTCCTGTGTCCCCATCCTGATCCTTGTGTCCCCAAGGTCCCTGCTTATCCCCACACCAGGTTTGGGCCATGGGGACAGGCAGGGATGCCGGGTCCTTTCCCCATCCCTTTCTCCCATTCCATGTCCTTTTGGCAGATGAAGATGCTGGTCCAGGACCTCCTCACCCCCTATCCATGCACCCGCCATTGTCTCTCCCCATCCCTCCCTGCCTTTGCCACCTCTCCAGCGCCACGGTGACACCACATCCATCCCCACCCCCCAGGATCCGTAGGGAATTGCCGAGGGCTCCGAGGGCCCCCCAAGCTGAGCCCCAGCAGCCGGTGCTTGCCGAGCCTCCCCCCCGGCGCCGCCCGGGCCAAGCACTCGCTGAGCAATCTGGTGCTGTTATAAATAGCCCCGAGCTGTGATTCATCCCTTCTCCCGCCTCTCCCGGAGCCCCCCAGGCCCTGCTCCCATTCCCAAGGGATGATCCCCTCCTCCCTGCTCCGGTTGCATGGTCCACGGCTGCAGCGGTTAAATATAGCCCAGCCCTGGCTCTGTGTTAGCAACAGGGAGCTGGCAACGGGCCCGGTGCAGACAGAGAGGGGAAACTGAGGCACGGGGCAGGGAGAGGCTCCTGAAGGCGTAAGGTCCCGCTTTGTTCTGCCATGGGATGGGTGACGCTGCTGATGTCTCTGTCACCCTGTCCCTGTACTGATCCGGGGTCTTTCCCCAGCTCCACAGACCTACTTCCCCTGGGAATCCTTTCAACATAGGGATGGGGATGTGTAAGGGGCTTCCCGGATGCCGCCCCAGTTGCATCCCTGCAACGTAGTCCAGGGTAGCAGGGGATGGAGGGATGGTGGGATAGAGGGATGGAGGGATGGTGGGATAGAGGGATGGATAGTTGGAGGGGGAGAAGGACAGAGGAATGGAAGGATGGAAGGACAGAAGGGTGGATGGACAGAGGGAGGGAGGAAGGGATGGATGGATGGATGGATGGATGGATGGATGGATGGACAGACAGAAGGATGGGGGTGGAGGGATGGAGGCACAGGGGGATAGATGGGATGGAGGGATGGATGGACAAAGGG
>JBCJKH010045731.1:7934-23086 GCA_039877255.1 Loriculus beryllinus | reverse complement strand
GGGATTGCAGGACATGTCTAATTGGGAACACAATTTGGGGTCCACATGCCACATGGGCAGTGCTGAGAAGCAATTGCTGGAGGTGCACCACATCTCAGTAGCATTGCTGTGTGGGGAAAGGGGTGTCCCTTGTCTTGTTCTGCCCCTAGGCAGACTGCCAGCCCCCTTCCCTGTGCTCAGGCTCCCAGTGGTCCATGAGCACAAGAAGGGTGACAAGAGAGCTCTCTGCCAGTGTCTGCTATCCCCATGGAGGACAAATTCCTGGGAGCTGGGCACAGCTGCTGACTGATGCATCTGTAGCATAGATGGGTTTAGTGGGGAGGTTGTGTGCTTCCTACATGAGAAGATGCTGAGACCCAAAGCCCCAAGACAAACACTGGGCAGGCAGTGGTGCTAGCAGCCCTCTTGCCCAGTGGTCTGGTGATCTTACTTCCCTGCTTCAGAGCATCCCTCAAAGGTGGGAGATATCCCAGTTCCAAAAGCCAACCTGGTTCTCTGGAGATGCTGTTATACAAAATCGCTTGGCCAATAGCACTTCTCACCCTGTGAACTCGTGTGTGCAGGGATGTGCCCTGCTGGCTGCACGGATTATCGCAGGACAGGCTCAGTTTTGCTTTGTCTCCTTGGCAAGCAGAAGCAGCATGAGGCTCTAGGAGAGAGGGGAAGGATGCTGAACTTAATGCAGGTGAAGGACCAGCCTTGTGCCCTTTCTTGAGCCAGCAGTGGCAAGAGAAGTGATTTAATTTCAAGGCACAATCCTATCAGGAACTCCTTATTCTCTTTTGGTGTTGAGACCAAGGCCAGATAGAGACAGATCTTCTTGTACCTCCCAAGGTTTTGGGATACTTACAACAGGGACTGACACCACTGGAGACCATCCCCTGTGCTGGTTCCCTACAACCTCATGCCAGAGCTCCTGAGACAAAAAGTATGCAGCTCCAAGGACCATGCACAGTAGCCAGTGATGGGGAAAATGGTCTAGGGCTTCATGCTGTTTCCCTTCCAACCATTTCACACTATATACAAGCTGCATAGACAGCCAGCTCTTGTCCTGGCATCTCCTTCAGGAGGATGCTTTTCTGATCCTCCTTATGAAGCCAGGAGATTAACAGGTGCTTCGCCTCATAGATAGAGTATCTGGGTATGATCTGCATTGCCACTGGCTGCCGAAAAGAGTAGATGTGTTAGCGCTGTCCGGATGATCCTAATTCTTTTGTGCCTGAGGTTTTTTTACCCTTTATCTTTCATAAAGAACAAACACTAACATGTGCTGAAGAAGCAAAGTTGCTTCTTGTGGGAAAACACAGCAGAGGGGTGAACTAACAGCACAATAATGGAATGGGATGGGATGGGACGTGTGGCAGTGGTGGAGCTGCTCTTCAGGCAAAGGGGAGATACCAGGAACAACCCAGACTTTCCAGCACATGCCGGTAGACCCAGCGTGCAGTGCATCCCAAAAGTGGCAACGCTGCTCTGCGACTGCTGCTCAGAGCTGACTCCACAGTGTGGGTGCTGTCATGTCTCCCATGCTCTTTGGAGCCTGCAGTGCAAGGCTCGTAGGGTGAATCACAGTGGTGATATTTTAATCTGTATCGAGATGATCTGAGCTGACAGGGAACAGGAAGAGAGGCTGGAGTCCTCCTCCCACCCTTGGAGAAGGAAGGTAGAAAGAAACAGAGCAGCTATCAAATCCTTGTACTTGCAGAGACCGCAGGCATTTCCTCCTGAAAGGCTCAGCCCACCCAGCTCCCCCCATATGAATCTCCTTAATTTGCCAGGACAGGAATGCTCCAGATGCCCCTGAAATACCCCAGTTCTTCTCTAGTGTATAGGCAGTAGAGTTCTCCTCGCTGGGGCAGCGCTGAGTTGGAGCCCACCAGTCTAAGGGCACCCTCCAAGCGCCTTTCCACCGAATTTTGAGAAGGAGCATCTGAGTTACTCAGGGCACAGGAGGAAGAGGCCTCTTGGACAGGGAGCAATTTTGAAGGCATGAGGAAGACCATTTGCTGCATCCTCCTCAGCTACAATTTACGAGTGCATTTGGGCCGTCAGCTCTTCCATTGCAGCCCTCAGGGCTCCCTCAGCAGCGGGACTAGAGCAAAGAGGACTCCCGGCGCGCTGGGCTGCGTTAGGCAGAATGTTGCCATCAAGTGGAGGGAGGTGGTCCTGCTCTTCTGCTCGGCACTGCCGAGACACACCTGCGCTGCTGGATCCAGCGATGGATTCCCCAGTACCACAGCAAATATGACCATACCGGAAAGAGTCCAACAAAGGGATGATGATGCTGGGGGGACTGGAGCAAATCTGATAAGAGGAAAGGCTGAAAGAGCTCAGGCTGTTCTCCCTGGAGAAGGCTCAGGCAGGGAAGCTTATCAGTATACTGGTAAGTACTGATGGGGAGGAATGAGAAGGTAGCCACTCTGTTCTTAGTGATGCCAGTAGCAGGACAAGTGGTGATGAACATAAACTGAAACACACGAAATCCCATCCCATCCAAACCCAACAAAATACTTGTGTATGCATGCGCATGCAGAGGGTGTGCTGTGTGTATGTGCTTCTGTACTGTGTGCGTATGCAGGCTGTGTGTAGAAGTGTATTGTGTGTATGTTTTGTGTTGTGAGAGTGGTGTGTATTTATGTTGTGTGTTGTGTGCACAGTGCATGCTCTGAGTTCATGTGTGGTGGTTTTGTGTGTGTTCAGTGTTTGTGGGGTGGTGGTCCAGGGTACTTGGCTCCATGGGAGTGCCAAAGAGCAGCCTCAGTCCCAGACAGGCCCCAGATAGGGTCAGAGGCATGTGGGAGAAGGAAATGCGGGGCATATGAGGGTTTATAGGGCACGCACTGGGGAAGCTGAGGGTACCCAGGGGATTATGAGGCAGGCCGGAGGCTGGAAGATCCTGCAGGAGCTATGGAGCATCCAAGAAAAACAAGATTACACCCAAAGGGTCAGGATACCACGAGAGAGTTTAGTGCACATCCAGGGCAACAGGGGGTGTGATGAGGCACCCATGGGAGCTGTGAAGTGCCCAGAAAAGGGAAATCTATGGGGCACAGGAGAGGTCAGAAGCACCCTAAGGGGCTATGGGACACCCAGGAGGCTGGAAAAGCCCAGGTTTTTATGAGGCGCATGAGGAGCCACGTCCACTTTGGACAGCGTTGGGAGCACCCAGAGAGAGGGGTGGGATCACAGGGTCCCCCAGAAGCTGATGCCAGAGCCTAGGCCTGTGGCATCTCCTTTATTGCAGGCCTTAACAGAGCCTCCAGTGGGAGGGAGAATCCACATTCCCCCCACGTCAAGCCTCACTGAGGAGGAGCATAGGTGCCAGCGAGGTGCACGGGCAGCCCACCACGGCAGGAGACACGCACGTGGTGCTGGACCTGCAATGCCCGGTAGGAGCAAGGGGGCCGGTTGTTCCCCCCGCGCAGGCGGCAGGCTGTGAGGTCCAGGGGCGTCGGGGTGCTGTGGACCCCTTCTGCATCAGGCGCCTGGGTGCAGGCAGACACCAGCTCCTCGGCCGGAGCGTGCACGAAGGTGTTGGAGGGCTTGCAGGGCCGGCCGGCCGCCGTCACCTGCCGCCGCGCCAGCATGGTCTCGCAGTAGCGGTGTGCCGAGAGCGGGAATGTCCGGGGATGGTCCACGTGCTGCCGCAGGAACTTCTCATAGCGGGTCTCACCCACCGCTCCCGACAGCGCTGCCAGCACCAGCGCCACGCATAGAGCCCAGCCCGCCATCGGCACCTGTCGGAAGCGGGGTCAGGGACATCCGGACTGCTGGAATCCCGACTGGACACCCCATGCTGTGTGCTCGATTCCTTTACAGGCTTCCCCTCCCACACACGTGGTTTCCTTACAAATTCTTTCAAAATACATGTGGACGCCCCCCCCCCACCCCCCCTTGGACACCTGGGCTTATGTGTGGATTCCACCTGGATGTCTGGGTCCCCTACAGAACACCCCATGGACACCTGAGTGCCTACAGTTCTCCACTCCTCAGAAGCTCATGTCCCCCATGGATCCCTCCCGTACCCCAGCACCTGGATCCCCTACATATCCACCCTGCCCCATTGGATGCTTGGGCTCCTCACAGTGCCCTCCCGCAGACACTCTGGTCCCCTGCACATCCCTCATGCGCACCTGTGTGTGTGTGTCTCAGTTTCCCTTATGGCCTTGGGGTCTCCGGGATCCCTCCCACTCCTCTGCACCTCTTTTATACTGGGCCCAATGGGCAAGGATCCAGGAGGAGGAGCAGGACAAAGAGCAAGGTCCAGCGGATCTGCGTAGGCAGCCAGGTGAGGCCCCACTCCTCCTGGTGCTCTCCCCCAAGGTCATTAGGCAGTCATTAACGAAGCACTTAATGGGCTACGCAAGTGCCCTGGGAACTTGCCCATGTCCAGAACAGCCCTGGACCATGCATTTGGCCTTGCCACGTGTCCCACAGAGGTGCAGGACACCTTGGTCCCCTTGTGTGCCCGACGAGGTACCCGGTTCCCTGCAGAGGCGGCATGTCGGCATCACCTCTGGGACAGCTCAGGTGCTCCTGCCCCCCTCGCACGATGTGCGACGTCCATGGCTGCCCTGCACTGCTTCGGGAGCTCTGTCCCTTCCTCCGTGCCCCTGGGAAGTGCCACACCATTACCTCACACGGTGCTGGCTGCTCCGCTGGGGCAGGAACCAGCGATGAGACCCTTTCCCTCGACCAGCAGGGAGAGCCTCATGGAGTCGCACAGAGAGCGTGTCTCCTCCAGAGGCTCCCCAAAAGCGCTGGACAAGCTCTAAGACCAGCCATGATGAAGGCGGAGAGTGCCCTGCCCCGCAGTGACACCCCTATGGCTCCGCAGGTCTCACGCCTGACGAACACGCCCGGCTTCCCCACAGCCACCGCACCCCCGTCCTGCCCTCCCACCTTCCCGCTCTGCCCCCTACCCCCCCGCACCGTTGGTCCCGTCCAGCAGTGGTAGGTCCCGGCGAGGAGCGGCCCTGTTCTCGCGAGACAGCAGCCGCACTCTCGTACAATCCCGCGCGATCGGGGGGTTCCGGTCTTTTCGTGGCCGGGGCGGGACCATGGCGGTCGGCAAGAACAAGCGGCTCACCAAGGGTGGCAAGAAAGGCGCCAAGAAGAAAGTGTAAGGGCGGCCGGCACGGCACGGCACGGGGCTCGGGGGCACCGGGCGGGACGCCGCGGATGAAGGATGCCGCGGATACGGGGCGGATGGCGGCGGCCGGGAGCGGGCCGCTGCTGTCATGGCGGCGGGCGGGCGCGGGCCTCGCTGCATGGCAGCGGGAGGGGGGTGCGGGCTGGGGGCCGCTGTGGGAGCGCGGGTCCCGGCCGAGCGGGGTCTTCCGTAGTCGCGCCATGTGCCCGGTGCAGGGAGCGCTCCCGGCCGGTGGGAGGGCAGCGGCAGCGCTGTGATCCGCGTCCGCCGCTGCGAGCCGGGTGCCCAAGCCGAGTGGGTGTAGTGTGGTTCGCTTGCTGTGGAAGCAGGGGTCTCGGGGATGGGTTGCCCAGGAAGGTTGTGAATGCTCCATCCCTGGCAGTGTTCAAGGCCAGGTTGGACAGAGCCTTGGGTGGCATGGTTTAGTGTGAGGTGTCCCTGCCCATGGTGGCAAGGGGGTTGGAACTAGATGATCTTAAGGCCCTTTCCAGTCCTAACGATTTTATGATGTACGCACTTACTTGTATGTGGTGTATTTTGGCTGCAGAAGTCAGGAAATGAAATGAGGTATTCGTGGGGAAGTTAAAAAGCCTGTACCACTTATGAGCAGTAGCTGGAAGTGTAGCACTGTATAGCTTGTCATTTCAGTTTTATGACGTTTCTGCAGTTGATTTCAGTCTTTCTGAAGTAAATTGAATGCTGCCTCCCTATAGTGGGAAATTCTGTCACTGTTTACATATTTGCCATCCTGTCCGCGTTAAACTTGAAAGCACAATTTTTTTCATTCCCATTTCACAAGGCATGGGGAGAATGTTCTTACTTCAGCCCAGTTTCATCTAAGAAAAGTCAGTAAAACGAATTTTGTCTGCTTTATTTAAATTAAGGGTTGATCCTTTCTCGAAAAAGGACTGGTATGATGTCAAAGCACCAGCAATGTTTAACATCCGAAACATCGGGAAGACGCTTGTCACCAGGACTCAAGGAACTAGTGAGTAGTGGGGCTTTATGCAGTAAAGGGAGAAGTGTTTGTTCCGTGTGCTGGCTCAAAGTGACACTCAGTTAAAGAACTGCTGACAAATAGTTTTTGCTCATATTGTTATAAACCTAGAAGTTTTAAAATAAGATGAAAGGTACCTCTAACTTAATTGCTTGATTTGAATGACTTTTCTGAAGTTGGCAGAGTGTTTAAATACATAAGCTCAGTTGCAGGGAAGTTAATACAGTGGGTTCTTTGCTTGTCCAGGAGTACCAGAATGTAGCTAGGGTACAGAAGGGCACACCTGAAGTTTCTAATGAACTGGTGCTGGGGTAACCTGATGAGTTTGAGGGATGTTAAGAACTAAGGAGTCATTCTGATTATCAGAGGCCAATGTGGAGACTGGTACAGAAGAGTACTGTGTGCAGTTCTGGTATCTTCAACATAAAAAGGACATGGAGCTGTTGGAGCAAGTCCAGAGGAGGGCCACGAGGATGATCAGGGGACTGGAGCATCTCCTGTATGACGACAGGCTGAGAAAGTTGGGGCTGTTCAGCCTGGAGAAGAGAAGACTGCGTGGAGACCTCGCAGCAGCCTCCCAGTATCTGAAGGGAGCCTAAAAGGATGATGGGGATGGACTCTTCTGTAGTGATAGGACAAGGGGTAATGGATTAAAACATAAGCAGGGGAAGTTTAGATTGGATATAGGGAAGAAATTCTCTACTGTTAGGGAGGTGAGGCACTGGAATGGGTTGCCCAGGGAAGTTGTGAGTGCCCCATCCCTGGTGGTGTTCAAGGCCAGATTGGACAGAGCCTTGCGTGACATGGTTTAGTGTGAGGTGTCCCTACCCATGGCAGGGGGGTTGGAACTGGATGATCTTGAGGTCCTTTCCAACCCTAATGATTCTATGATTCAATGATTCTATTATGTGCCTGGGAGCCAAGTATGTGCAAGTAGCTAAAATATGCACGTGCAAGCTCAAAGTGAGAGATTCTACTGTTACTTCATTTCTTCTGGGAAGACGTGATATATGCAAACAAAAAGCACATTTGTATGGTAAATATGCAATAGTTACATTGTGTATATATGTATTTATACAGTGTATATAGCTGTACAGTATGTGAAGGAGAAATGAAAGAGGCTCTAAATGTGTGGTTGACTCTACTAAGGAAAAGGGATAGTAAGTTTTCTTTCCTGCTGAACTGTGACAGAATCCTTAAGGTCAGAGTGCCACATTTCAGAATTCTGCAACTTTAGAAAGCCTGTGTTCCTTACTGACGACAAAACTGACTCTTACTAAGATGTGGATTTCTGTCCAAGCTAGGAAGAAAGTATAAAGTTGCTTTCTCTATTCCCAGATGGCACATGTACTTATATTTTGTAGGTCAATTTGTTAGGTTATAATCCACTTATACACGCTCTTTTTACTTGTGTGCTCTTTCTATAAGAATTGTTTTATCTCTCCTTTTGGACTTCCAAAAAGGGAAAGGGGAATTTTGATGTTCAGGTAATGAATTTGCATAACTGGGGAGAGAAGACCATTCATTTCAGTGAGCTACCCTACCACCCTTTAACAGTGCCAGTTTCACAAGTGTGAGTCCTTGTGCAGTAGCCTTGTTGTCCAGCCCTTGCAGCCAGGCTGAGTCCTGCAAAACATGGTTCCTGGGAATCATGGACACCATGAACATTATTCTTGTCAATATTTTTTTCATTATTTTGTTGGATCATCATTGTTGTCAAGGAAAATTAACATTTTCAGGAGTTCTCAGTATTTGCTTTAAGCTCTTATATAAGGGTAAAAGGAGTAAACACAGGAATTAGAGCAACTAGAATTCTTGTATTCTGTAAAGACCTTCAAATGTCACATCACATCACATTACTGCCTTAATTACATGTGTCAAGAATTTCTTATGAGGCTGACTTCAGCAAAATTATAAGCTCTTGGAAACCAAGAAAGTGTCGAAAAAATAGGAAATTATGTAGGATGAGAGAGTAAAGATTAAAAAAAAATAATACTTATTATGGAGGAATGTGATTACAAAGCAAAGCTACAAAAATCCTTTTGGATTAGATGCTACCTGTGGGTTACTAGTTACTCTTTATCTAACGTTCATTCTCTTTTGTTCACTTCAGTGTGGTTGAGGTTTGTTTTTCTTATTGTACTTTCACAATGATTATTTACTGAAGGTGTGCTTTACTATAAATACTGTTTCTTTATCTTTACTGCTTTTAAAGGCATGCTTTAATGATCAGAATAACTCCCTTTGTGCATCTTGAGAATTTTTATTCTTGTTGCTTGTCTCTGCCAGATATTCTCTGGAATTGATATCCATAACTGTTAAAAGTTTGTTAGCAGAATACTTTCATACACTACAGCCACACTTTTGTTTTGTTCATCTGTGTATTTGTACAGAAGGGAATTGAATTAGTCTGGCATTAATCACTTTTACTCAAAGAATCCAATACTCTTGAGGTCAAAAGTTTAAAATTCAGGCCTGATCCACAGCCCAGCTGAGTTTTCCTACTGGCCATGATACTGGTTGGATAAGGCTCAATGAGGCATTTTTTTATTGTAATTGATTTCGGTCTTTTTCAGCCAAAAAAAAAAAAAAAAAAGGAGCTCAATTGGTTTTTGTAAAGAAATTTTAACTTATTGATTTGGGTCTGTAAACTGTATCTGCAGGAAACTGATATTCTACAAATCTGTATGATTAAGCTGGGAAGCTGGAGGTGAGAGCTACTCTGCAGTTAAAAATGCCAGCCTCTGATACTGTGCTATGCAACATCAGAGGCCAGTGATTAATATCTCCCATCCTGTGATAATACTGATTACATTAGCAAATTCCTTTATTCATTAAATGTTTCTATTTATTTTCTTTTCCAAGCCCAGACATGAATGCAGCCTGAATTCTCATGTAGTCCTGTAATCTTTGTACTTGTTGCAGTCAGGTTTTTTCAGGAAATGGTACATGTCCTTGCTGTCCTGTCTCTTTTTTGCCATATGCTATCACTTCAGTTCATTATTTAATATTTGTACTTAGTACACATAAGATATGTCTATTTTAGCAAATACCACAGCTTGTACAAACAGATTTGTGTAGCAAAAAGGTTGCAACAGAGAACCCCAAATCCATGGTCTAAGTATTTCAAGGGGGTTTGTTTTGCACTGCTTCAAACCCCAGTTCCCAGCTGCTCTTTAGTGATTGCAATATATCAGATGAAGCTCTGGAGGAATTATTCTAGTTCAGTTTGATTAAAAAAAACCCACAACAATTTGTGCTGACACCACCTTATGATATGAACTGAAGCAGGGACAGTTGATAGGGGTCCTTCAAAATGCCCTTCTGAATGCTGAGCAATAATGTAGATACCCACAGATAACTGAGGTGGGCAGAGCTTTTTGTAAGTCAGATACACAGAGATTTTGCCCAATTTTCACTTGGTACATTATCATTTTTACTTTGGTACATTTGGTAGCAGTTTGATAAACTACAGGCTTTAATGTGCCAAGGGTCTTCTGCCACCATTTCCTGATGAAATAGAAGAGGTTCAGTTCATTGAGATTAGACGTGAGGTATAGCGCTATTTGGTAGGACAGCAAACATAAAGGTTGCAGCACCATTTCCTCAGCATGCTTAATTCCTATAAAACCAGGTTTAATATATATATATATATATATTTGTATTTCTGATACAAATTATCAAAGCTCTTCTATTTCAAATAGGCAGAATGATTTACAGTACCTGATGATGTGGTTGGTAGTTTCAAAATACACTGCTGTGCACAGCACAGTATCTCTTCCAGGCACATATGCGGTTTCCTGCTGAGGAAACCATAATGAAAAGAAGATCCCTTATCTTGTGATATGGATTGCATAGATTCAGTGTTACTGCTTACTTCATTGAAATAGTAATTCATCAAACTGACTGGAAACAACAGGTTTTACAGCAACCTCATGGAATGGGGAGTGACAGGTTGTATCTTAGATACGTTACTCTGACTTTAGTGTGTATGAGAAATGTAGAAATTCCTACGTGGAGCTCCTGAAAGAGATCTTCATGTGGTTAAATTTGGCTATTAGAGTATACAAAAAGATATGATACAGACAAATATATGACAGCAGGTGCTTAATTTAGCCCCCTGAAATCCTGTGAATAAACCATTTCCTATCCTCTGGCCAGGCTACTAAATGAGGCATGCTCGGTAATTACTGAATTATCCATTTCAGCAGGGGGAAAGCAACATGGGTGCTAGGCTTTTGTTATTTTACATTCACCCCCATTAGTGTTACTTGCTACACCTAATAGGCTGATAAATGGAGTATTGCTACTGTCAGTGACTAAATGGCACTTAATATTCCATTTTGAAGTTCAGGAAATCAGAATTAGGAGGAGAGGCTTTTGATGGCCATTTACTCAGTGACACAGACTTATAATGAGGGAAATTGATGTTGAAGGTTCAGTTACATGGATTTTACCACAAAATGGAGCTGTAAAATGGTGTGGTGGATGCAATGGAATTCAGCAATATACCTCTTCACCTTATTAGGATTACTTCCAAAAACAGTGTTAAAAATTAGAAGTAGACGCAGTCTCTCATTCCTGTAACATTACTTCAGTGTAAGTAATGAAAAGAAGAGGGTTTGAAGCAGAGTACTGTATATTATTGCAGAATATAGCAGGTCACTGAAGAAGGCTTAAGGTGGCAATTTCTGCTTTATGGTGAGCAAAGTCTGTGAGTAGGCACCTTTGCTCAGGACAAGGAGAAGATAACATCTTAAAACATTCACGCCAATAGCATCTGTGGATTCACCCTGGGACAACTACTCTGCACTTGTTAAAGCAGATAGGCATTTTATAAATCCTTTGTAACTTAGGAATTGTTATCCCTAAGTACACTTTTCTCAAGAATCAGCAAAAGTCTGAACAGTTTTCACTCTGAAGAAAAGGAATTCAGATCCAGACAGGCAGAGCTTGCACAGCTGGATCTGAATGCAAGTCTGGGGTTTAAACATTCACATTATTCAGAGTTGTTTGTATTTGTACAGCTGGTTCTGATCTTTTCTGATATTGTCCATTGATTCATGAGGAAAAGGTGATGCAGCAAGCAGCCTAACTGTAGACAGACAGTGGCCAGTAATATATATGCTGAGGTCTTATAGTCTGAGAGAAGCAGCTTGGCCTCTGCCGAGTCACTGAAGTCCTCCTCTTGGGCTGTGACCTCTTTTTGGACCCAGACATCGTCACAGGATTAGGTGGATTCAGAGTCTTCATGCTTTCCCTGCCAGTGTACCTCTCTCTTGATCTGAATTTCAGCAGTGTTTTCAGATCTACCTTCTTCGCAGTCCCTGCCATCTGGAATAGCTTCACTGTGGTGCTCTGCCTCATTGACTCTTTTCTTCATTTCAAATCTCAGTTGACCATTTATCTTTTCTACCTTGCCAATTTCTTTTAATTTCCCTGTCCATCTGCTTGGTCTATTTAACTCTGTGAAAGCTTTGAGATTACGTATTTTATAGTAGATGCATGAGAAAATGGTGCTGTATTATATATGAACAACTTCACCAGACTGAGCAAGCGTGCTGTTAGCATGAGCTGAAAAATCCTATGTCTCCCTGATGTGCTCAGAGTTACACTTCACAAAATTAGAGGGGGATGTTCGGATTGTGTTGACAGCCAAAAGAATACACTGACTTTCCTAGAGCTGCAGAAAGTAGAGCAGATGGTATTTTTCCCCACTCCACATCACTCTCTGTCCTTTCCTTCCTCATGCCCCATTGTTCATTTTTCACACTTCTCTGTCAGTTTGGTTTGGATTCAACACCCACTGAAGTCAATGGAGAATCTCCCACTGACTTTATTTGGCTTTGCATCATGCTTCCTCTCCTCCCTTCATCTATGCCTGAGCCCAAATCCCTGCTTGACCTCTCGACAGTTTGGATCCTGTCTGTGCATCATCTCTCTTTTCACTTCCTGCACTTTGCCAAGAGCCTCAGCAGAGCAGTGATGGGGAAAGCTGTGAGGAATAGATACTTTTCGGGTCAGTAGCTGGAAAGAAAGCCTGTGAAAAATTTCAGTTTGGATTACTCTGAAACAACATTTTCTCTAGCTTTTTCCTCACTAAACCAAAAAGAAAACAGGAACATGTTCTTGAGTTAAATATTATGGGAATGAAATTGAAATGCTTTGTTTTACTTTGGGTTTTATATTTAATTAAAATGAAAAATCATGTCAAAACAGAAATCAAAACCCTCTGTTTTGAAAATGTCATAGTGAAACAGTTTGCCTTTCATGAAATAATGCAGTTTTCCATAAATATTTTTTTCCCCCAGTTCAGTGGTCATATTTATTAACACCAAAACATATTTTTTATTTTATGGTGAATCAGTTGGTTATTGGATGCTATTCCTGTCATTGTTTTTCTCTGTATTCCAAAGTGCACCTCTTTCTTGCTGAGATTCTTCCCAATCCCCTATTTCTTTTGTAGGCCTAGAAATGGAAAATAGAGGGCAAGGAAAATCAAAAAAAAAAAAAAAAAAAAAAAAGAAAGAAAAAAGAGAGAGTTGTTGTGGCTTTACCACTGGCTTTTTTTTTTTTATCATTTAGGCTGGCTAGTGATTCTCTTCATTTTTGCCATCTAATACAAGATTGGAATAATTGTTCCTGCATTCTCCAATTAATGCTGCCTTCAACTTCGTTAAGCTTGAGAACGCCATTTTGCAATCTCCTGTATGGTGTCTCACTTCAGTAATGACTTTAAGTAAAGTTTGTATGATTTTCTCCCACAACAAGAAAGTCACAGGCTTCACCCTTTTTCCAACTCTTCAATTCCTAAGACCAAAGTTATCACCCCAAGAAAGTCAAACAAAAATTACTGTCAACTTCATGTAGTCAGAATGGCTCCTTTTATACCGAACAACCTCTGTGTTACCTGGCACTCGAGTTACTCCAGAAAAAAACCTTCTTTTTTCACTAACATTATGGTTGTCATAAGCAGTACCTCAGAAGCAACTCTGCACTTTCCTAGGCCTGGGAAGTATGTCTTAATTGACATCCCTAGGAGTTGTGATATTTCTCAGCAACTTGCAGGATTTAGCCCTAATAGTATTTACAGTAATTAAACACACTAATTAAATAACAAAACAACTAATGACAAATTGATTCAATGCCAAATAAATGACTCAAAGAAATGCTTAATTAAAGATGCTAATAAAATCCCCCTCAGCCCTTTACAGTCCACTCCCTAGGGCTAAAGATGACTTTCTACCTCAGAAATCTTTACAGCCCTTTACAAGCCCAGTCTCTAGGGTTACTGCTTTCTTTAACCTCTGGATTAAATGCTTGTTAGCTAAGTACTGTATAAGCCCATTTAAAGGCCTATCAAAATAATTAAGTTGGATCCAGAATGCTCTGTGTCCTCCTCATATGATACACCATGACATTCCCATCTGCATGCAGGTTCCCATTCACTAGGGTACACGAGGTTGTGTCTAATTTTGAGCATCTGGGCAGGAGGGCGGATGTCTGACCATCAGATGTCCTTAAACCAGTGGGACAAATCATATGCTAAAATTTGATCTGAGTACCAAAATGAGTTGAAACTAATGCAAAGAAGAGGGTAGCCGTAATGCAGTCCAGTTTAAGTAAAGCCAAGACAGTTGTTTTGTAATACATTATTGGTGTTGTTAAGCTTTCTTATTTATCACCTAAGTTGAACCCAGCATTAAAAATATTTTTCTTTTTTAATTAATGTATTGGAGACTGGAGTTGCTATAAAAAATGGCTATTAAGCAGCCCTCGAAGAGGAGAGAGTTCTTTAAGTTACTATTCAATATTGCTTTCATGTGCCAGGAATCTCTCTCTCACCCTGGCAGATAGCCTCATTAGATATTTCTCTCCTTATCTATATGTATAGCTTTTACATTTTGTGTCAATAATGATAAACTAAATGCTTATAAAAGTAGAAAATGAAGAGTAATTTCCTAGCCTTTCATAGAAGGTTTGCAGAAGAAGGTACAAGCAGACAGAATTCTATGATCACCAGGTACAAAATATATAGTGCATGGCAGCCCTTTCCACTTTTATCTGTAGTGTTTTGTGATGAGATTGTTGTCTTTGCGGCTCTAGCAGATGGTTGATCTCAAAGTTTCCCTTTCTCCCTCTGATGTGTTACAGAATTTCACATTATCTCATCTAACAAGTCAGTGTAATTGCAGATAACACTGTATGTGTTTGACTTCAGAAGAAGCTCTGAGCCCAGCTTGGGTATCTCTTATCAACTTTGGTATTACCCAGCTCTAAAACTGGGGCAGATGGAAGTAAATGGGGTGTCAGTGAAAACGAAAGTATTTCTTATGCTTGTATAAGCCACCTCTATCTCTGTGCTGTTTGCTTATAAAAGATAGCAGGTTGTGCAGCCTGTGAAGAAATTATTACACTGAGCTGAGTGATATAATTTGGATTCTGTTGGAAATATTAGCAACATATATCCTATATGCCACCTTTAGTTGTGGGAGAGGGCAAGGAGTGGAAATGCTGCAGATAACTTGCACTTATCCCTCTGGAAACCCAAGAGAAAATGCTTGCATAGCTGGCAAGTTAAGAAGTATGAAAGCAAATGAATGTGAAAGACGCTTAAGAAACAAAGCCCCAAAACAAAACACAAAACCCCAAAGTGTGAACAGATTTAGAATTAAAAGCCTTAAGCAAAACATAGTTGCTTTAACCACTCTAATCTTTCTAAACTGCACTGCTCTACATCCTCCAATTATGTCCGCATGCTGCTTCCATCAAGAATAAAGGAAAAAATCCAGTCCTTCAGGCAGTGGTATTTCAAATGATTCATCACATCATGAAACATGTACTATAGTGTCAAATCGGTATTATGCTAAGTCATGTTCTGACTCATCAAAGATTCTTCTATTTCTTTTTTCTTGTTTGTTCCTGGCCTTTAAAATATCCACCTCATCAACATCATGGTTGGGGCTTTTGCCTGGGCTTGGCAACCATAGAATGGTTTGGGTT
>JBCJKH010045730.1:2986-15967 GCA_039877255.1 Loriculus beryllinus | reverse complement strand
GGACAAGGGGTAATGGGTTAAAACTTAAACAGGGGAAGTTTAGATTGGATATAAGGAAGAAATTCTTTACTGTGAGGTTGGCGAGACACTGGAGGACATTGCCCAAGGAAGTTGTGTGAACACTGCAACCTGGCTGTGTTCAAGGCCAGGTTGGACCTAGTTTTGGGTGCATGGTTTAGTTTGCGAGGTGTCCCTGCCCATGGCAGGCAGGTTGGAACTAGAGGATCATAAGGGAATTTCCAACACTAATTATTCTGATTCCACAGCAATAAGTAAACCATAAAAAAGAATAATAATAAAAAAACTGCTCGGTCTATTGTATTTAATTAACGAGCCTGAAGAATTATAAGAGCACCCAAAGCACTTTATGAGCATAATTCTCTTTTGAGGAGCCATATGCAAATTACACTAATTGAAACACTTCTACCAAAATTTCACCAGATCTCTAATGTCAGACAAAAGTAAGCAGGTAGGGAAGAAATACAAAGCATTTTATCTGTATGCTTTTCAAGTGCACAAAGCTTATAACTGGCAAATTTAATTTCTGGATGCCCATGAGGATTCAAACAGTTCTGAGTCTTGCAGAACTGAGGCAGTAGTTATAAACTGTCTGGTAGAAGGCAGCTCCAAGAACACCATGCAGCTGCTTTTTATTTCAGATGCTAACAAAACCAGACCTTCCTCGTTCTGCTAGTAAGTAACTAAACATTTATGCATAAAAACTTACAGCAGGAATTTCAATCACTCAACCTAGTATTTACAGCTGGAATATAAAACCCCTCAGCACAGCCTACTTAAAACTGCCTGTAAGGGAATTCATTACATTCTGTGCATTAACCTCCTTCTGCCTGTTATTATTCTCTCTAAGTTGCTGTGTCCAATGGCTATTGGTTTTGTATCTATCTTTCATCTTAGAATGAAGATGTTTTCCTCTGCCTCCAATACTTACTCGTTTCAGGGAACAACTGTGCCCCAAATAAAAAGGTGGAAACCCAGCATGGATTTAAACATTCTTTGTTAAATAAAAGTAAGAAATGTGGGCCTGAGTCGCCATCAAATTTGTTTTTGTTAAACTCCAGAGAGACAGAGAGCAGTGCCTCACAGGTCTCCACATAGATAGCAATCTTGGGTTAAAATTAAGTCAAGAATTTTTCTGTGGATAGGCAGACTCAAAACTAGGTAAGAGCAAGAACTGGAATTTCCCTTCCTTGGGAAAGTCTGAAACATGTAAGCAAATTTCTTTCTAAAATGATATTTAAAAAAAATGTTGACATTTCTTATGGAATGAGAATTTGAAATTTTTGATTAATAAAATCAGGAACTGCATTTCTCTTCTTCCTTTTTAAAATGTGGGCAATCACCTTGGGATCTCCAAAGTCTGGCAACCTAACAATAGAGATATTTTTTTTGAGACAAAAGGTAGATAAGCTGCCTGGATGACAGAAGAGCTTTAGGCACAAAACAGCCCTCCAACAGGCTTCTTTTGAGCACTGAATGTACCAGGAATTAGTTTCTCGTGCATGTCAGGTTAGAAGAGAATATTTAAAGGGCACTCGTTTATTTGATCACAATTAACAGAACAACTGATCTAGTTTTCTTACTAGGTCTTGACAAGCCCTGAAATTATCCATAATGGGCTTGAAATAAGAATTACAGCTCTATTACAAGAAGAAACTAAGGATGATCCAGCTCTTACTAGAGGAGGTATTCTATTTGATCAACAAGTTGTTTTTAAACTGGTTTCTAGAGTATTTCTGTTGGTTATTCCAAAAGTTGATTAACTTCTTAAAAATTCTGAAATTGTTTTAGTCAATGTGTAAAATAAATATCAAAACCATAAATAATTTTATAAAATTATTTCATGTACTCTTGACAACAGCAGTGACTTTCTTAATTCATAAATTAAATCAATGGAAAATTATGTTCATGTAAAAATGGATATAGAAAATAATTCTGTTAAGATATCATCAGAAAAGAATAAATAAACCTGGACATCACATGTGGCCCATCCACTAGAAAGTCATTTCTGAGCAGTATGCAAGCCTTACAGAAAAGTAAAATTTTGAGCAAAAAACTAAGCAAGGAAGACATTCTGCTACGTAGACACGGGGACAGAAGTCTACCACAGAAAGAGAGAAAACAATGGAGTAATTCTGCAAAAAGTTCAGATCCATTGACTCATATGTGAACATGAGAATGCTCATTCCTTACTCCTAAATACTGGCAGAGAAGTCCAAATATGACAAACTGTGACTACGTTTACCCAAGCATCAAGGGATCGATCAGTCATTGAGTGGTGAGGAGCAGAAAACCCTGGGGACAAGGAAGACATAGTGCCAAGAAACATGCAATATCCCATCCAGCAATCATGTTCAGATGTATCCAGATGCAGTTTGAAACTAAAGACTGCATTTATTTTTGCATTGACTCTTTTGATGGAAGAATATTTTCTAAAACCTTTTCAGGCGCAGAAACAGCCAGAGGAAAGGGAGCTCAGCTGCCTGGGGGTGAAGAAGCTAGAATCCACAAGAACAGCCTTTCCCATCAGTGTCTCATCCACTCTGGGAGTTCTGGGACCAAATCCCTTTATGTCCCCTTTTGGACAAATCCCATGTCTGCTCTGACAGAGTGATCTGAGGAAAACTCTGGCCAGTTCCAACTACTAGAACATCTGATCCAGTAATAGTTTTTGCAGGATAACAATATAAACAGTATAAAATCTTTCTTTTCCTTTCTCTGCCTCTATTTACATACAAAAATTTTCATGTCAGTGTTAGCATTTGTTTCCTGACAACAGAGAATGAAAAAAAACCCAACCAAGAATCAGAAAAAGACAGAAGGTGTTGCCACTTACTATTTCTTTATAATTTTTAGTATGAAACCTCTCCTCAAGGTAATTGGATAATTTCTCTTATCCACAGTGCTGAGACAAAAAAATTACAAAGAAATGTAAAAATATGTCTGTGACAGAGTGTAGAAAATGAGCAGAAGGATTTGGAGGCACTCTGGAGAAGGAAAAAAAAAGATAGATTTAGTTATTTTTGCAGTTCAGAGTTGTTACTGTTTCATAATGCTGAGAAATAAAGCAGAATTCACGTTTATGCTGGTTTGAAAATGCTGAAAAGGGAGGCTTTCAAACTTATCATTAATAATACCTTCTTGAGGTCTTTCCTACAGCAAATTTATTGGCCTTAAAAGTCCACTGTACCTTTAGAGCTTTAGAGCTTTTCTTCCTGGATCACCCAGACTGACATGAGTATCCTGAGGTTCAGCACAACCTGGGCTATGCTGCTGCAGAGCCTTTACAGCCAAATAAAGAGTCTGGGTCTCAGTGACGGGATGGAATGGATCCCAAATGAAAAAGAAACTGGAGGAATTGATTGAACCATGAAACTGCTTAAATGTATACATTAGATTATGTGGAACGCTAACATCTCTTTTGGCCAGTAACTTGACAGCTTTAAGTCTGATACTTAAGCTTGATACTTTTATTGTTTGGATATGAAAAATATTCACTGAGATGGATGACTGCAGGGTTGTTTTTTAGTGTTTTGTTTTGTTTTTTCTTGTAGAAGCAGACTTCCATTGCAAAGTCATTTCGCTGATTCTCAAGGACAAGGTAAAAATGAGGGAACCTAACCAACTGCTAGGTCTTGATTTCATTGCAAGTGAAAGGGATTCAGTGCTTTGCAGGATCAAACCTTCCTGGAATTAGGTATGGGATAATCAAAACCAAATATATTCAGACTTCCAGATGTTCAAAATAACATCTGGATTCAAATGTAGCAATTCCACCTATTTCTGATTAACTGTGAACCTTGCAATAGTTAGAAGATTCAGTGGTATGGTATATAAATGCCTTCTACATCCTCAGCATTGCTTATGCTTCCACATTACTTGAAATGAGGCTTAGCACAATGGACTAAGGTAGAATGTGTTCTGTAAAGAGTGTGAGGACACTGTGAAAAATGACCTTGAGGTTTCCCTTTCACTCCATAAACAGATATGAAATTACAAAGATTTCTAAGTTTTAAGAAAATTAATGGATTGGCTCCACCGGTTTCACATAGAGCTCACTGAGTATAAAATCAATGCCTTTGATACCACCGAGACTGGCAGGGTGTACAGGAAACATTCCCTCTGTCTTTCCCTGAAAAAGAAAGAAGAGCTCCTCCCTTGAAGGAAGAGTTGTTGTACTTGGCAATGAAGACACAAGTTTTGTAGTCATTCTGACTGAAAAACATGGTTAATCCTTTTTGAATTTCTTACACTTTACCTTGTTTGAATACCCTCTGTAAAATAATTTTTGTTTAAGCAATGAAATATAATTAGGGTTAGAAGAGATGTAGAGTATGCATTTGCATTAAAAGCATTTGCATTAAAAGCAACAGTTTCCTTATGACAACATCTGCTTACTGTTATTTTTCTAGAGCAATTGAAAATGGACAGAAAGCTAAAGTCTTTAGAATTTAATGCTACTGTCTGAACACATAGTTTAATAATTAATAAAATGTTAATTACAGTCCAGTTTGTAGACATGCTGAGCAGGCAAAGTTCCCACTGACTTCAGGAGGCACTGCAGCTCTCCACACCTCTGAAAACAGAAAAAATCTTTAGGGAACTACATACATTCGAACTAAATAGGTCAGCATATTTTAAAATTTTGCCCCAGTTATATTACGTACAGCAGGCAATAGATTGTTAGCTAGAAACCACGTCTGGATAAAATTTGTATGCAATAAATTCAGATTAATCACATTGAAAGACAGTGGAATAGGCAACAAAAATTCCTAAAGAATCAAAAAACAATGGAAAAGCAAGTGATGCAGTGGAAAAATAGAAGCTAATGTGTTCCACAATCTTACCTAAGAATATGTTGTCTCCATTGCTACACATGGACTGTCTGGGCAAAAAGTGGCCCTTTCATTAGTCAGAAATATTACCAATAGTGTCTGTGTGATAAATGCATCTATCTGGAGTTGCAGTGACAATAAAACTGACAGCTGTGTGGTTTATAATGTAAGAATCTGGAACTTGTACAGGACAGAGCTGTATACCCAGCTGTTAACTCTGTTAGGTATTGGTTCCTTCTCAAAGCCTATTGGGGCTTTCCTAAGATATAACCTTACCAGTAAAGTATGCTGTAATGTGATTTGGCCTTTCTCCAGCCTGAAACAAAGAAGCAATAGTTTTGCTTAGGTCTATAGGTTGATCTAACTTCACTTTCCTCCACAAAATTAATGAAAACATAAGAAATTAATTTTCCTGATCAGTTGTGCAAATATGATTAATAAAAGATGTATTTTTTTCTGTTTAAACATCACAGTGCCTTAAATATCCCTCCTAGTAGCCTGGAGACAAGCTTTTGGCATCAGTGCACAATGTGCATCTGAGTGGTTCTGAACCATTGCAGAGATCAAACTGTACTTGCATAATCCAAGTTCCCATGGAAAGCTGTTTGACATTATCTGTCAGCCTCTTGCTCTTTATGATCAGTGTAGGATGTATGTGTCAGGAAAGGAATCAGCATCATAGCCCTGAACTCTGCAAGAAAGGGAGTTTGGGGGGGGAAAGAGGAAATAAAAAGAAGCTATTCAGTGGTAAAAGGAGTGCTCCAGAAAACAGGAATTTAGTTTCATTGAATACCTGGGTCCTGTTAGAGCTGCCTATATAGTATAGTTTTTCCTTCCATGTAATGTCTATACACACACAAAAAATATGTTGCACGGCAGGAGGTCATTGCCACAAGTTAAATGATGTGCTTCCAGCTAGTAAAATGTCTCATTCTGTGCCATACGCTTTAAATACTTAGACATATATTGTACATTACACTCTATGCCATGGAGTTCTCATAAATGTGTTTTGTTCAGGTCAAATTTTAAATGGCCAGCTAACGTCTGTATCCATTCATACTATCTGCAAAACAGCATCTGGAAAGCTCAGCAGATACACGTAAGGATAAAATTTTCAAAAATGGGTTGCACTGGTCTGGAGTTGAAACATTAATGTCAAAGGTGATGCAGAAATTCAACTCGTGGGTATAAAAACAAGATGAAGGAGGAACAATTCTACGAAGTCAGGCTTTATTAGTATTTAGTATTAAATGACAGATATTGGGAAAAGAGCTTGGTCAAGAAAAGATTAAAGTGATTAGAAATGTGGCTTCTCTTAGGTTGGATACTTAATAAATTCTGAAAGGGTGGAAGGGATTCAAACCACAGTTTGCTCATATTTCTGCATATAGTGTTTTCTGTATGGGAGGACTAAAGAAGAAGGAAAACGTATCTTTGCCTCAAAAAAAGATGAATGATATGAGGAAACTGTGTAGAAAATAGGGTACGAAATGTCCTGAAGGGAGGCATTGTTTCAGGGTAGCTGCAGAGCTTACATATGTTTTATGTAAGGCATGATTCTTTTGGTGTAAAGCCTCTGTGCTGGCAGTTTCTTTATCCCAGATGATCTAATCTCTTTCCAGTCCAGGTTTTTCTCCCTTTAGCTCATTTGTCATATACTGTAAATATGACAAATAATGATACAATTGAAACATTAAGAGCCCACAGAGGGCCCACATCATTCCTTATAATGGGTTCATCACACTCCTCTGCAGAAAATTGTTCAAGAACTTGTTAACTTGTGTTCAGTAGGTCATCTGTGTCTGACATTATACTCTGTATATTCTGTTACCTGGGAGAAGAAACTATTGCACTTTATAAAGTATATGAATCATTTCATTCTGCCCCAGGCAAAATGCATCCATGCATGTAAGCCCCTAGACTGCAAAGGCCTGTATGAGAGCTGTCTTTGAACTGAGATGCTGCCCATGGAGCCTGGTTTGGGTAGGAGGTGTTTGGAAGATGGTCTGTAGTGTTCACACTGCAAATATGGGTCAGTGAGAATATCTAGTAGAGACTAGATCTGCATATTCACCAAGAATGAGTAAGATCCTTGGTTTGAATTCTTGTTTCCATGAACTGATTATTTTCAGTGAATTTTCCCCACTTTTCACCAAGAAGCCCTCTGGTGTTGGTCAGCAAACTGAACTCCTCAAAGAGGTTCCTTCCTCCAGCCTCCATACTCTTCATCCTTACCAGATTCAGACTGAAACACATGATTTTCATCCAGTTACTGAATTTATAACAGCAAAGTAAGGCACTTGAAAATATAATTTTGCTTGGGGAAGGCAGAAGTAGAGTAATAACTCTAGCCAATATTGGAGAAACAACTGCAGCAAGAGCCAGGCACCTTCTTCAGGAATGTGGCAGGTTTCTGTAACTGGTCACATCAAATGAAGTACACAGGCCCAACAATTTGAATGGGAATAAAGGGACCTTGTGAAGACCTCCTCCAAAAGTAGCAGATATCAGTTCCATTGCTTTTATGCAAAGCCAAACCAAAATGTTCACTCCAAATCGTGACACTAGTTCAGGTGTCCATGCTGTAACACTCCATCAAGAATTGTTTTGCATTCTTCACCCACTACTTCCCCTTTGAAGTCCTAGGATCTACCTTTTTTTTTCTTTCCCTACCTATTTTAAACTCTTAAAACACTTTAAATTCTTGCACCATTTAAAGAGTTTAAGGCCAGACAATAGTCCAAATTACTTTAAGGATTCAAAGCAGCTTTCAGTTTTAAAGTAGCAACAAGCACTTCTTAAAAAGGTTCAAATCCTCACCAGCTGCCTGTCTCCCATGCCGGGTTAGAAGGGATACCCAAACATCATGCAGCTATGCATGAATTTAGGGTCCAGTACTTGTAAGTCTTACATCCTGGCCACAGTTGTGATTTTAATTGTCTTCTAGGTCAGACCAGAAAACAGAGACAGCAGCATCAGTTTCCTAAAGCTGCCACATTGTTAGTCCTCTCTACTTAGAGCATGAGTTTGACATCAAGAATATCTCTTCCATAATTTACTAAAGCTTGAATACAGTTTTCATATGGACAATACTTTGGCTGGTCAAAACATTTTCATCGAGATCTTTTTTTTCAGTAGAAGAGTGCTTTTTGACTGGTAGGAGTTGAATATCTAAAACTTGACAAAAAGTTTTTCAGTTTTTGATTACGAGGAATCCAAATGTTAAGGGGGAGGTCTGCGTATGTGCGTGAGTAGGTGGTTAGTGAAATGTTCATGGAAAAAAATAGTCATTGCCGAACACATTCTTGCTAACACTTTCTGGATAGTGAATGAAATGTCATAAAAATATTTCCTGATCCACCTCTTTTCAGTAATATAAACAAACTCCCTTCTCACTGAATTTTTAAGGATTTTTGTGCCAATTTGGGTAATACTTAGAAAAATACTTTTGTATTTTTACTATTTGGATAAGTATACTAAAATTGCACAAAGATTTTAGTAATAAAATGATATCTAGTTGTAAAATTTCCACATAGTACTTTTCTAAACATAAGGACTACACAACTAATTTCATCCTGTTCACTTATGACTGCTTGACTTTTCCATCTGAAGGTTTGCCAAGCTGATTATTGATAACACTTCTTTCATGAGTGGATCATCTGGCATCAAAAAAGCTTCAAGTTCATGTTGTAACCTATCCTTTTGGTGAAAAGTTGCATCTCTTTCCTTTGTCTGCCCATCTGCTTTCATAAAAGGACTGAATAATGTTTAAGATCTCAACCCTTTTGTCAGATAGAGAAACTGAGAGATTCACAATTTATTGAGAGACTGTGAATGAGGAAGCACAGGCAAGCAGGTTGGCACATACAGAGTGTGAGCATACAAGCTGTCTTTCCATAGGGAATGTATGTAGATGTAAGAGAAGGAAGATCATATAGATGGAATTGAGTTTACACCCCAGCAAATTATTACTAAGATTTCTCCTTGACTATCATTATCCAGTTCTGGATTCAAGTGTTCTGGATCCAACCCTTCACATTGCTTTACCTTCAACCCATTCAACCCTAAGTCATTGTTCTAATCATGTACTACTTAAAAAACTTGCAAAATACCTGAAGATAGGTGGGCACATGCAAAGAATGTACACCCTTCCATTGGCAGTGAGGTGTCTGAGGTATTAATTTTCCCAGCTTAGATGCCTGACTTAAGTGTCTAAATTTAGGTGGAATAAGTTCATGTTATTGTCCATGTACTAAGAATATGGAATTTTGGTAGAATTTTGCTGGACACATGCATGTAAGGTTTTTGAGATCCATATGCTCAGCTGACTGAAGAGAAAGCTGAAATGTTGGTTGGACCATAGTACGTGAAAGAAAACACATCTAACAGTTTCAGGGATTGTTCAGTCTTTCTTATGATGATGTAACTATAATGGCGACTAAGGACTGCAGCTTGAGTAAGAAATGTTTGGATCAAGCTGAATGATCAGGGTTGTCTGTCTGTCTCACTGTCCAACAGTATGCACGTATTCCTATTTATCCCTTTTTCCACGGCTTGGAGTGAATGGGTTTACTAACATTGTACCTGGAATTCATAGCATTTGCAAACGCCATCTTTCAAGTCTCAAAGAGCTACCATAAACTGTTACAAACCATTTTTTTCTGTGAACATACCATTGTCTGGCCTGCATTCAAGGAACTGTGCTTTTTTCCGCCTTCCCCTAAGAAATCTTCACAGTTGAAGAGGGGACTAGGGACAAACTATATCTATCCATATACAGAAAAAAAGATCAATACAGAGAATTCTGTTTCTTACATGCCAAGCTGGTCCGTGCCTTGTTCTTGTGTCACACTGATTTCAAGGGAAATGATTATTTCTTGATTTTACATTGGGAAGGATTCTTTTTCTGAATCCAAGGTTTGCAAAAACAATGCAAGTTGCAAAGTGTGGCTTGTCTGTTGGGATCCCCTGTGTCCATTGTACGTAAACAGTTTCCTGCATAAGTAACACTTCAGAAATGAATAGCATCGTGGACTATCCTCTTCTGTGTCTGTGATATACATCTTATTTTCTCCAGCACAGAAATACTTTAGCTTATGTAAAATCAATGGATTTGGAATAGGTAAAAATAAGTGCCATGCAAGCATATCAGCTGGTCACTAGTCCTCTTAAATTAATATTATGGAAGTATGGGAACAGTTTGTAATTACAATACTCTAGCAACAAGATTAGAACTGCTAAAAGCTAGAAGCTGAATTTGAGACTGTGGAAATATAAACCATACCTGAAAACTTTGCCAAAAGTTTTCACCTGGGATCACAACAGAAAAAAATCCAGACAAAAATCCTACTCTTACATAACCACTCAGAATTATGGCAAGTGTTTCAGGTAATTATTCCTTTGCGGATGGTTTTAAATTTTTATGAATAAGCTATTTGGATTTGGATCTTTCTCACTGGTTCCGTCACCTGTGACATTCAGTGGGTGTTCAGGCTAGAGTCCATAAAATTACTTGTCTGTACATACAGAGTGAGCTTCCATGAAAGAAACTGAGAAAAAGAAGCTTCAAAATGTTAAGACATGCTTTGAACATAAGGATTTTAGTTCTTCAGAACCTTGAAAATCTGTCTTTAACTTGACTATGCAATCCACTTCTTAATAGCACTGTAATTCAAAAGAGAAAGCTACTAAACTGAAGTTCATTCTTTACAACAGGCTTGAGTTTCCCTTTTTCCTTGTAGAATATCCCTTTCTATTCCAAAACAAGTTCCCCTGCCAAATCCACATACCAGGTCCCTCTGGATTCTTCATGGTCAGCCTCCAAACCCCGTTTTCCTCACAACATGTCCTTTCTTCCTGAGCCTATTGATCCTCAACTACATACAGTGGCACTGATATGCCCCTGATACTGCAACTGACAGGAGTTAAACTTTCTGGGGCAAGTTAGCTTCTGCTTTGGGTTGGCAGGTAGTAGATAGAAAATAAATGGGTTTGAGAACTCTGGGGACATTAATGGTGCTGCTTTAAAGGAACCAATGAAAAATAAATACAGCTAAATGAAAGAAAAGATATTTACTTTAGTTCATATAAGCTTTGTTTTCAGGCAGAAAAAGAATTAGTATTGGAGAAGGAGAGGAATCCAGGTCAGAAAATGATGCCCCCCAGAGTCACACAAGATATGAAGTTGAGCCTGAGTATAATTTGGCTCCTGCATTTAATTATGTTAGTCCAATAAACCATTTTTATTGCTACACACAAAGCAAGGTTGCCAGCCATTTCTACTTTTACGGAAGGTCATTAATTTCTTTTTAAAATATAATGTATTCCTCCCTGAAAAAACTCTCATGAAACATAAATTTTAAGTTTAGAGAGATGTAGTTACAGATGAGCATTTAAAAATAATATCCACTATTATTCACTTTTTTGGCATTATTTCATACAGCATTTCAACATATATTTTTGAATGTTTAAATAAAGCCAAAGAATTACTTTAGAAAACCACTTTTTTAAGCAGATGACTTTGCCTTAAGATTTCCAAAAGCCAGCATGTGGAAAAATGTGGGGTCATGTCAGCAAAACATATGCTTTGTTTCAATAAACTCATTAGCAGGTGGGTCATTTATTCTGATGCAAAAAGCCAAGTTATAGAGGTCAATGGATTTATAAGGTTCAAAGAGGAGAATTTACAACCCCAAGGGGGGGTGACTGGCATGAGGAATTGCTTGTACAATTGTGAGCTGTTACAGTCAGAGGGGGAATCCTGACAAACAAAAACTTGTCTGTCACCAAGAAAGTTTGTCCATGAAAGGTTTGCTTTGAGCTATATCTCAAATTGAACAAGAGGGGGCTGCTGATATTATTATTACTGTTATTATTATTACTATTGCAATTTATTTTCATTGCAGAGGTGCCCAGAGGCCCCACACAGGATCATGGTCCAGCTGTGTTTTGGACTACACAAACACAAAGATACAGTCTACCTTGAAGGCACTTTTTGTTGTCAGAAAAAGTGATATATAAAGGGATAAAGGTAAGATATAAAAATTAAAAAAAAAAATAAAACCAACTTCATAGGGATGTTTTACACATTAGACATTTAAAAATTTGTCCTCCTAGTTTGTAATTTTATTATAGACACTGGTCTAGGGAAAAAACATCTAAGGCTGAAGGAGGCAGTTTTCTGCTAACTGCGGGAAGGGTATTTCTCATTTCAAAAGCAGTGCAGCAAACATGCACAGAAAAGCAAAAAGTTGACTTGAACACAACTGCAAGGCAATGAGAACTCTGTAAAACCTTTGCAAGGAAAAGAAAACCAATTTGTAAGGTTTGAGGTTTGGTTTCAAGCCAAGAAACTGGATTCTTCTCAAGGTTTGCTGAGCTTTCCAAATCCTCTCACAACACTAGGAGAAGTTTGCAGGGAAAGTAGGCTGACATATAGTTTACAGTGGATTATGCATAGTCTTGATCCAGTTCTTAAGATTTGAAATTAAATTCCCGTTGGGCTTTGAAGTTTATTCAAATCAAAACGATGGGCTGTAAACCCACTGAAGCCTGTTAAAATGATTCACATGAACCTCTGAAAGCTGAAATCAGATAGTTGCACAATAAAGCTCTAAGAAATTTTTGAACCACTGAAAACAATAGGAGTTTTAATATTGACTTGAATTAGAGAACTAGTAGACGTAAATTTGGACTTTCTAAATTTGTAACAAGTAGATAGTGCAAGAACCATGCAAAGAGCAAGGATTATGCAGAGGCAAGGAAAGTGTCTGTTGGCAGCAGTTGTCAATGCTGGAATTTTCACCAGCAGCACAGTTATTCTCACTACAGTATCAAAAGATTCAGGTGCCCTTCTACTGTTTTCAGACTCCTCTGCTCTGTTCATCAGTATGATGTTTGTACTTCTCAAAGCTAAACCTTACCATAACTATAACAACAGAACTTTCACAACTGTTGCTGTTCTGCCATAATGAAAATTCCAATGTTAAGAAAAAGGAACCACATACCATTTAGGAAAAAAACAAAAAAAAAAAACAAAAAAAAACAAAAACAAAAACAAAAAAAAAAAAAAAAAAAAAAAAAAAAAAAAAAAAAAAAAAAAAAAAAAAAAAAAAAAAAAAAAAAAAAA
>JBCJKH010045728.1:0-22245 GCA_039877255.1 Loriculus beryllinus | reverse complement strand
GTGCTTGGCCTTTGCTTGTGTGGGCACTGCATGGCAAAAGCTGCCTCTGTGCTTTTGAAACCATGGCAGTGCGCTGGTTGTTAGTAATCTTGTGGCTGGTTTCCAAAAGTGAGTGAAGATAGTTGACCTTTGGCTTGCAATTGTAAAACAGCTGAGGGAAGAGGAAAAGTGCTTGGCCTTTGCTTGTGTGGGCACTGCATGGCAAAAGCTGCCTCTGTGCTTTTGAAACCATGGCAGTGCGCTGGATCCCGTTATCCTGTTGTCTAGTGGTTCTGTAGCATGTGTGGTATTGCCATTCAGGAGGTGCAGACTGACCTTTGAATGTTTTAAATACACTAAATCCTACTTTTCCAGAGCAAGGAGAGGTTTCTACTTCCTTCTGTATCTTCTGATTACAGCACAGTGCTACAGCTCTTAGCTCCCCGTTGTTCTTATGTGATGGTGGTTGCTTCCCAAATCTTGTTGATGACTAGCATCCCATTAGAGGAGTGAAGATGCCCTTTGTTAGTATTTAAATAAGTAAAAATAAAATGAAACTGAGGGATTCCTACTTGATTTACTTGGAATAGTCGATGGTTGCTGTGATGCTTTTTCAGTCTTTTCCTCTTTCAGTTGCTCTATTTATTGAAGTTGGGAGTAGTTAACTTCAGTCTCTGTTTATATTTGTTACTTAAGCTTTATGTCCCCCAAAACTATTTGTAGCAGCTTCTGGTCTTGTTGGCCTTTGTGCTAACTGGCAAATACCCAGACTAAAGTGTGCTAATACTTGCTGGTGGTTTGGCAAGAGATAGGGGGGGAGGAGAGAAAAAAAATCATCATTCTTTGTTTCATCTCATCATCATTTCTTTTCTCTGTTCCTCCTACATCTGATCCAAAGAGTACAGTTAATACTGTGGTGCTTTGATAACCGTTTCTGCATGGTCTAATGCAGAGGCACTGAACATACTCATGCATATCCTGAATGTTGTGGGGTTTTTAAAGAACTACAGACCACTGCTCCATTTCCTCTTTCTTTTTTCTGTCACAGGCTTGGGGCATAGCTGGAAAGTGATCTTCTGAAGAGCTGAATAAGTTCCTGTTCCCAGTAACTGTCAGCATAATGAATTCAGGGGCACTTACAGAGAGTTTTTATGAGGAAAATTATTCAGGTGGTGGTTTAAAATAGATCTCAGCATCTTTCGCTTTTGGGGTGCTCACTTTGGTGTGACACACAGAGACCAGCTTCCCTCTCTGCTAAAGGAAGGAATTCCTTGGTAGAGTCTTGATCACTTGACAGTTCCATTCAGCAAAGTCATGAGGCTTTTCCCCTGCTCTCTTCACACACAGGACAGTCACCGCAGGCTCTGCTCACATGCTTCTTTCCCACAAGTCTTTTCTTTCTGTCAGCCTCGAAGAGGATTGAGTGTTTGCAAACAGTGGATGCTGAGGTGGCATTTTCACTTCCTGCATGAAAACCATTTTTGTGTGGCTGGATCCAGTGAAACAGTTTTTGATAGAGGGAGGAGTCTGCTCAACAAGGGCAGCATGGTCTCCCTGCTTCTTCATCCTTGGGCTTTGACTTCATCTGCATTGCCTGTTATATCGTGGTGTCTGTGCTAGAGAATGGAAATCCATTGCTTGCTGTGGAGGACTTATCCTCTCTCTAGGGTGAAATTGTTTCTACTCTCATCTTTCTTTCCCTTCCTTACACACTTCATCTTTCCCCGTTTTTCTAGAAGGGGCTGGACTGAGGTGTGGGCTTGATTTTAATATGTGAGAAACCATTTTCTGAGTTCAGGCAAATTGAAGCCCTGTGTGCTTTAGAGTGAAATAGGTCAAGTATTAGAAGGGGTTGCCCAGAGAAGTTGTGGAATCCCCGTCCTTGGAGATACCAGTCAGGTCCCTGAGCAAGCTGATCTAATTAGACCTGTTCTGAGCAGGAGGGTGGACTGGGGGAGCTCTGAGGGTCCTTCCAACCTACATTATTCTGTGACTAAGCTGTGAGTGGTAACTGTTGTATGTGGTGGTTGATATGCAGAAGTGCGCTTTGGTTGTGTTCCTTGGCTCACGGCCTTGGATAAAGATTGTATTTGTCATCAGTATGTGATCAATATTGCAGTCAAAGAACACAAACCTCAGATAATTACAGAGACTCATAAAGACAAGTATAATTATCTTAAATGGAGTTAATTTGCCAGCCTGGCAGTTGGAATTCTGTGTTAGGAAGAGATGCCTCCTGTAAGAGGTTGCATTCTTCTGGTCTACCCAGCTATGCAGTGCCTGTGTTTTTAGTACCAGCTTCTCAAATTCTGTTCCTCTGTGCATGACAATAACCTACAAAGAGAAGGTGGGATGTGTTTTATTAGTGAACTTCCCAGGGTTGTAGGAAGGACCTACCTAACCTCTACAAGGTGTGTTTGCCCAAGAAGGAACACACTCATGGTCTGTATTTCTAAAAGAGCTTGGACCTGCTTAGAGCAAGATTATGTTGCTGAAGGTGTGTCTGTGCAGAAGACGTGAATAGGGAGTGTTCCAGACTGAAGGGCTTTGCAAGCCAGGAGTAAACACATTCTCCCTCAAAACCAGCATCTTTGTGTTTATTTAGAAGCTATTTGTGATGATTATTGAAACTTGTCACTGGCAGCAGAGAGAAATAGGCCCTTGTGAGCCGTGTGCTACTGGAGTTTGAGTGTCAAACAAAACACTGACTAAAGCTAGTGGTCAGCCCAGCTCATTTATTGTATTGATTTAACATATATTGCACTCTGTTATAACCAGGGGAAATAATACTCATCTGAAGCTCCAGCTGCCTTTTGCCAGTGTAATGGAAGTGCTGTAGTTCCAGCTTCTCTGCGAGGTCCCTGTTGCGTTCTGCCCGATGTGCCAGACCCCTAAGAGGTGTTAGCAGAGACATAATCAGCAACTCAAGTTTTGCTTTGCTAAATGATTTATCTGCTTTGTTTGACATGTGTCAAACTGCAATCAGTGTGATGGGCTTTTGGCTTTGTTTACTGCCAGCACAGAAATGTCCTCTCCTCCCTGGTTCTGTGACACTTCTCTTATGATAACTCTATGGCGAGAATTTCAGGGCAATAAAATCAGTTTCTCTGGGGGACATCCCAGGTGCTAATGGACCCACTTTAAGTTTTATTATTATTTCAATTAAAATGGTAAAAGCTTGATCTCTGTTGGGGGAAGAAAAGAGGGATTATGTATAAAGGACTGAGAGTGTCATAAATGTAGTATTAATAGTTTTCCAGTTTCTGTGCAGAGCCCTGCTATTTGAGGAAGGAGGAGGGGTCATGTTGGTAGTAAAATTCAGACTTTTCTGGTTTCTCATTATAATAAGGATTCAGCGAAGCAAGAGGAGATAAGGAATCCAATTTGACTGTGTGCAGCTCAGCCTGATGTAAGCAGGGAAATATATGACCTCTTGATAAAATCCCTTGTGCTTTCAAGTTGCCAGTGACTGCATACCAGAAATCAATAACTAAAGCCTAAACCTCGGGAACAAAATGCACTGGGTGAAACTAATTCTATTTCTTTGAAAATGAAGGAAAATGAAGCATCAGCTCCCTAACAACGCTGGAGTCAAAATCTTCCTTCTGAGCAAAAAGGGAATGTAATTTACCAAACCTGATGAATTTCACAAATAAATCTAGACTAAAGATAACATTAGGACTTTCTCACAATTGCTGTGAGACTGAGCTGTTGGATTAACTTAAGGCTGTTATACTTCTGATGCCAGATTTTGCCATACTTGCTGGTTACCACTCAATTAAAACCTTTTCTATAGTCTTAATTTATTTATGTAGGTCTTGAAAGCTTTGAAAAATCAAAGCTAGTTCTGGAACCATAACAATAAACAGCTTTAAAATACCCAAACACACCCCACTACCTGCCTCCAACAAAACACATTTAAAGCCATTCATGAAACAGGCATCAGCAAAGGATTTGGCAACATTGATAAACTGGTTGAAGTGAGTTCTGTTTGAGTTTTCCCTGTGTGACTGTGTATGTAGCGTGACATTTCTCCTGGTGTGTGGTGTTGAAGTGCAGAATGTCCTTTGTGTTTGCCCCAGAGTGGTGTTGAAGCACCAAGCAGAGCTGTGAGGACTCTTGTCACCCCTCTGCTTACAGATTTATGGGTATGTCTGCATTGCATGGTCAAGATATGGGACTGTATCTTCTGTGGTTATAGGCAAGCTAACTTCCAGGGAACTGGAGTGATGGTCATCACATTATGGGATTCAAAACTAACATACTTGGCCTGTGGTTCATTCTGGGTTACAGGAGGTGCGATGCATTAATGCCTGAGCAGGCTGCTCTGGAGGTCTGAATTAGCCATGTATAGCAAAGGATAAGGCTATTTCCNNNNTCCCTTCCCATAGCTTTCACTCCCTTCTTTAAGTGCTGGTGGGATAGGTGCTAGCCAGGGAGATGAAGCTGTGGCTTGTGAATGTAGAGAAGTGACGGAAGAGACACATTTGTTCTTCCTCTGATACCAGATCTTATGGACTTAGAAATGGAGCTTTTACACAAAAGTAAGCCATTTCAGTGGGGCTCTAGTGAAAAGAGGTACCAGGTCTCAACGTTTTGGGTTTTTTTACTTGCTTTATTTAGCATTTTGTTAAGAAAGCTGCCTTTGATCCCTATCACTTCCAGTTTACTCTGAAGATTCTGTTAAATTCAAAATGCAAATGAGTAGGTGAGTGTATGCATTCAGCATTTCTGTGCAGATCATCATACTGTTACTGCAGGAGTTTGATACACGAGTTCTTATCTGCAGCTTTACCCACAGCTCTTCTTGCTCTTTCATTTCCTTTGCTGGCCCTGCAGTGGCAGTTAATGTTATCTCCCAAGTTGGGCAAACATCAGTGACTAGAATATACACAAGGAAGTAAAATGTGTTATTTTAGATGCTTTGGGCCTTGGGGAAGAAAAATGGGAGAATACTTTCTGTGCTATTTAGGGTGTTTTTTGCGTTACCTACCACGTGAGTTGTTCCTTCCCCTTGAATAGCTGTATCTTTTGTGATGGAACACCAGCGTTGTCGATCTCAATCTGTCAAGCCTCAAGCTGCTCTTTGTTTGTCACGTTCTAGGCTCATGCCCTGGTGCTCAGTATTTAAAGCACTGCTCATGAGTGACACATGCCTTCAACTTTGAAGTCATCTTGTAACACCTCATAAGAGTAGGTGTTCAGATGGCATAGAAAACCGGTTGTGAAGCAGACTGTGGTGGAGCCTGAACTTGTTCCCGTGTCTTATATGCATGATTGGTGCCACCATCTGACAACTCAAGTGAGAATTGGTTTAACAAACTTAAGAATGTGTTTTCTCATCGTGACATGTGCTAAACACATGGGGTTGTACTGCTGAGCTCTAATAGAGCGAGAAGTGAACTGGCATTCCCCAAAACTGCTCAAAATAATGATTTTGAGGATATTTATTCTGTTCCTTCACCCCAGATGCTGCTCTGCAA
This sequence comes from Loriculus beryllinus, assembly GCA_039877255.1. Taxonomy (NCBI): domain Eukaryota; kingdom Metazoa; phylum Chordata; class Aves; order Psittaciformes; family Psittacidae; genus Loriculus; species Loriculus beryllinus. Next base: position 16,783 of record JBCJKH010045728.1, on the reverse strand, counting down.
TACTTCCCCATTAGTTACTACATGTATCTGAAATGTGCATGTTAAATGGTTGTGTTCATCATTTCCCTCAGCCTGTTTCTCTCTTTACTTATCGTGTTTTTCTATAGATACTGAATATAAGCCTATTTTAAAGATGCCTTGGAACACCAAAGAGGCTATTTTTCCTTTCAGGAACATGATCTTGGATCCTTCTGTCTCTGTTGGAGGCTGGAAAAACAGATAGTCCTGCTCTTGGAGATCCATCAAATCGATTGGGTTTTTGATCCTATAGGGGCAGGTCAGGTTGATGACTGGAAGAAGGCAACAGTGAGGACAAGCTATTTTTGTCTAGGAAGTACATTGTCAGCCTGTGTAGAGTGATGAATTTATAATTGTGCTGTTCAAACCTTCCTGACCTTTATAAACAAAATAGAGAAAGAGAATCCTTCGCAGAGTAGCTGTGTTCAGGGTGTACCTGCCTCATTTAGCTGCTTTGCATGTGTTCATGCCAGTGTGCACGCTCTGTCCTGAGCCGCCAGTTGGCTCCGCTGCAGCTGGGCCTGGTGCACAGAACAGAAAGCATTTCTTTCTGCAGTTCAGCTGAACTGTAATTATGCTGTTAGTCTCTGAAACCTCTGATTTAAATAATTTGTCTCTGGAATTCATGCTTGCTGCATTGAGCCAACCTACTTCTTGCTCTGACTTGTACTCAAACTGCACAGGTTTACATGCGGAGGGAGGAAAAAAAGTGCTGCTGTTATGCAAAATTGTTTCCCTTGGGAGGAAAGGGGGGAATTCTGCATGAGTTATGTATGAGCCAGCAGGTTCCACTAATCCTAGCAGCTCTGCTGGTGCAGAAGACTTGTGGTCTAAGCTGCTCAGCCCTCTGCTTTGTGAGAAACTGGCACGACATTCAAACCTCCTTCAACTGGTGCTGAGCTCCAGTGCAGTGAAATTCTGAGTGTTCTTTTGTTCCCTACACTTCTTTAGCATAAATATGAAAATGAGGTTTTAACCATTTCATCTGGCTTCTGCTTTCTGCTTTTAACAGTTGATTATGGGCTGCTTGGAAAGAGCTATGCTTAAGTGAGTTTATTTCAGAATACTAGGAGGGATTTTAAGCTGCGTCTTTCACTGGTTCCTTTGGAAAATCTTCCCCTTTGACTTAAGAGGTATTTATTTCCCTCACCTCCTGTTCACATCTTGGGCTCTGATCTTTACTACTACTTGAGGCATAACTAGTCAGGGGAAACTCCAAGCATCTTGGTGGGGGCAGAGAGGGAAGGCCCAAGTGCTCAAAGTGTGTCCTACAGTTGCAGAGGAAAGGGAGAAATGAGGAGGAGGTGCAGCCGTAAAGGAAAGTGAAACTTTCAGAGGTGAAATTTGGCATTTAAAATGTTTTTCCCAACCTTGCCTTCAAACACTGCTTGGGTTTTGGTGAGAGGAACGTCAGCGTGATAAACATGCCTTGTTCAGGCAGTATCAGGAGAACTTGTATGAATATTCCACAGCTGCATGTTTTGTTTCTGTACTGTTTTGCATGTCCTTGAAGAATACTTAAAGATGAACCCTGCAAGTGATAAAGCCTGGGCTGGCAGTTCAGGCTCTCTTCTGAGTGCTGGAATTTAGGAAGCAGAAGTTGCTTTTGCTTCCTCCTTGCCTTCACTTCTGTCCTTATTTCTCAAGGTATCTTTTGCACTGATGCCTCTTTCTGACCTCTAACGAAACTACAGTACTAATGTTTTGAGCATTTGTACCGGGGTGCTTGAACCTTCTTCCAGCATCAAACCATATTGACAGTTCCTTACTCCTTAGCAGGAAGTGATGCATTCTTCATTTTCTTTTCCTGAAAATTGCCTTTTAGGTTAAGAGTGTAACTTGCTCTGTGGCAGGATGGGTGTGGCAGACTGTTGAGACTCTACCTAGGAAGATACAGGTTAAAAATAACTCTCTTCACAGGGTCACAAAACCCAGAGCTAACCAAAGTGCTTATAGTTGACCCAGCTTCCACCCTTCCTTCACAGCTTGATATGTCTGGACATCTCGCAAGCTGTTACCTCCCCTCAGTTTATTTAGGTAATGTAAAAAGGAAGAGCATAGGTAAAAAGAAGCTTCCGATGTTTCTATAAACTTGCTTGAACTTTCTTTTCCATGGAGAGCTTGGGTTTCATTCCACCCGCCTCTGTTTGGATTACAAACATGTGCGAGATGCTGCAGGAAGATTAGAGATGCTGTTGGTGCTGTTTGCATCAGGAGTAATAAGATTCCCCTAACAATTATTTATTGAGAAGAAAAATTATTTTTAACTTTCAAAAAAGCTGAAGTTACTAAATATGTGTTGAGAGCTGCTCTGCAGCCTGGTCAGTGCTGAACCCCAGCCAGGGTGACGTGCATGAGCTGCACATTAGTGTACTGTGGCCATGTCTGAGGGTGCAGTTCTAGATGCTTTTGGGCTCCCTAGCTTAAAGCCCTCACAAAGCAAGTATGGTTCTACCTCTTTCTTAGTTTGCTCTGAATCTAACAGAGTTTAGGTGGTTTTGTTCAGGATTGCAGTCCAAAGTGAGAAATCTGGCAATGCCTAATCAAACTCTTGCACAGCCACCTTTTATTCCCTCAGTCGTGGTCATAAAACTCCTAGTTCACTAACTGGGAGGAGGCTTGAGGGGCATCACCCAAATGAGTGAAGCTAACTCCTGTGTCCTAGTGGAGAAAAGAAGGAACACTGCTGGAGTGTACTTAGGTTTGGCAATGGTTTGCAGCACTCTCATAGACAGGGCTGAGCTGACCCTTTGCAAGCCCTTGTACCATGTTGTCAACTACCAGTATTAGGCAACTTTCTCCTACTCACTGTTCGTTGCCATGAATAACAGTAAGTTTATTCTACCTTTATAATGGATTAATGCTTTAGACATTCTGCTGTGGAAGTAAATTTTACCCTTCATAATGTTAAAATGCTGTCCTCTGTTACCTGAGAGCAATTTCCATCTGAAGTGCACTATATGCCATTTTCATGATTAAACATAATAGAAAGCTCTTTACACAGATCACAGAATGGTTTGGGTTAGAAGGGACCTCAAAGATCATCTAATTCCAACCCCCTGCCATGGGCAGGGACACCTTCCTCTGTTCTTATTTGAATATCTGTACTTATTTGCCATTAGAGACTGGCCTAGATGGAGCCCTGGAGTGCTGGCTGTTTGGGATGAGACATTTTAGTACTGGGCATCATCATCCTCCTTGCAGAAGGTCTTGGCTTCCCATAGGCAGGCTTTAGTGACTTTCTCGGCTGGATGCCGTACCTGGACTATTATGTTTTAGCAGCCGTTGATGGTCACACCTTCTGTGTATCTCTCTAAAACCATTTTGAGTCCATCTGTATGTGATAACATTAAATTCTCATCATGTAAATGTGTACTATGTGGAAAAAAGTGATTCCCTTTGTCGGTTTGAAACATCCTACCTGGTAATGTTACTGACTTCCGTCCTGCTTCTGTCCTCCTCCCCTTGCAAGAGACAGCAGGAAAACATCTCTTCCTGTACTGAAAGGAATACGTTTGCTAATGTCCTCTTGTGTCTGCTGTCCTGTAGTGCATAAACCATCCCATACTTACTTTATCTTTGTTCCTTTCTCAACTGCTTTAGTTCATTTCAGTATTTCTTGAGGTGGGTTGAGTGTAGTTACTTATAGAATTCAGAGCCTGACACAGAACAGATCTACAGAGTCAAAATCATTTGGTTCTTTCATATGGAATATTAGGTAATGTTTCTAATCTGGTTTCAGGTTACTGCCACCATGATTGTGGGATATTTGCTGAGGAGTAATAGTTGGTTTAAAACATAGCTTCATAATCATGACAGGTCTTTGGGGGTTTTGGCTGTGTTTTTCCTGATGTTATTTCACATGTATCCAATCTGAAATTTATCACTTGGTCTTTTAGTACTAAGTTATCCATGCTACTCATGAATTTTAAGGTTTGAGTACATCTTGGTGAACTTTGCCACTTCTCTGTCAGCTTTTCAGCTCACTGGTGAAGCTGTTGAGCAGCACAGCCTCTCCTGGGATCCCTTTGGTACAGCCTCCCTCCGCTGTGGATACTGACCCCTTGCTTTCCATGTTAACCTTCTATCAAACCACTGAGCAGAGGGGGGTCCTGTGTTGTTAATGAGTGTGTCTGGGAGATGAGTAGCCAAAACCATGAGTTGTTCTTTGGAGATTAAGCAGCCCACATAAACCCAAGAAAAGTTCAAGTCTTGGCCTTGCAACTCTTCTAGTTTCTCTCGATCAATGATTCATCTGCCTTCTATATGGAGTTCTCCCTTGCCACTGATTAAATGGAGCTCTGAGGTGAAGATGCTTTTTGCTTTATAGCTTTGCCAGAAGAGCACAGCTTCCAAACAGCTGCTTGACAGTCAGCTGAACTGAAGAGCTGCATTCCAGGGAGGCTTTATGGCTGCACACTGGCTATATTGCTGCAGACCAGCTGGGACCAACTGGCATCTGTCATAGTGCAAGATATGTATTTGATACCTGCTGATAAGATCTGATCCTGGTTTGTGAGCATGTGTGAGGTGGCTTCACTTATTGAGGTCTTCTCGGAACTCCACTTTTGGGAAGGTTTTTGAATGCATCCATGGCTAACACATGGTCTAAAATCCTATTTGGTTGTGTAGGAACGATTGACCCTTTGTAAGGGCCCTGGGGGGAGTTTTGTGTGGTCAAGGCATTGATCTCCTGATTGGAATCTCTCAGTAAGGGACAGTTTCAGTGCCTTAGCTTTTACTGAGACTTCCAACGGAGATATTGTGCTGCTGTAATGTACTTGGGAGCTTAATATTATTAGTCTGTGGTCAAATAATATACCCCAGGGTGTGAGTGACCTGCATTCTGATATCCCTTCCAGGTTACTACTATGGAGGCTGAACAGAATCTATTCTTGTTTTAATTTGTTCTTGACCTGGAACAGTTCCTTCTAATTTGAGCCACTAATTAGGAGATGGTTTGAGTTATCTCTGAGCTTTTCCATAAAGAATTTGGTGCCTCAGCTGCCTAGATTCCAGGATTCTGGAGCAAGTTACTGCTTTTGGCATTTAGAATCTGCATTTCTGCATTATTCATGTTAAAGAGCCTCTTGGATTTTCTTTTTTGCCAGTTAGCTAAGAAAGCACCTATAGACTTTTTGTGTAGAGATTGATGGTGTTTCTAATAGTATGTTATGTTAATAAAAAGGGAAAGAAAGAAAAAGAAAGAAGCATGTATCAGTACTTACTTATCAGGTTTATGTTTCTCTGTTTCTCTGAGGTATTGTAGGTAGTGCATCTATTTAAATTATGTCTGTATTAGTGTACTGGCTTTTTCCCTACCCCTGAGTAACAGGACAAGTGTTTCTTTTCCCAATCCATATGATAGTGAATTACTACTTTAGGCTCAGTCTCATAAATACATGCAGTTCTCCTGCTGTAACTTGGTGTGAGCAAATTCTGTTGAAGCCTTTTAGTTTCCTTTCATTGAGAGAACTGCACGTGAACTGAAGCTATTTTATTAGCTCTGAAGTAAAAGAGGAACTTCATAACATAAGGGGAATTTTTTAAAGCATCTCTTCAATGTGCAGATGTTCTCTTCTCCCCCTTCTCTTTTTATGCTGTTCATTTTCCCCTCTCCCTTCCCTTATAGCGTGTAATTCAGTAGTTTCCTCTCAGTAAGCCCCCACATCTGTGGGCTTGGGCTTTTTCTGGGGTAGAATGCAAATTAAACTTGCTTTTTAGTTCTTGTGCCTTGTATTTCCCCAGTTTAAGTCAGAGTAGGAATGCTGTTGTGACATTGGAACGAGTGCATGTTCCAGACCATCAGGCAGCTCTAGGGTCCTAACCTCACGGTGGGCATCCCCTTCTTTTCCAAAAGAGGAGGTTATTGGTATCTTTTCACTTTTTGCCATTCATGATGACTTCTGACACTCCATATGTGCTTCTTTTGGGGGTTAGATGTAGTTGGGATAGCTTTCTTTGTTTTAAAGAATGAACCTTATCTTCAGCATCTTATTCCTTGTGTATGGTTCAGATGTCCTTCTCTCCAGCTCCTCAGTCTAGCATTAGTTATCAAAGCAGGTTCTTTTTTCAGTCTATTTGTACAGGCTCTGGTTGGGTGTGTGGTTTTCTTTTCTCTTTAAAAGGCCAGTCTTTTCCTGGTTTGTCAGAAATTTTGGGGCTTTTTATGGCTAAATTGAGGCCATTGGAATACTGCATTTTGTTGTTCCAACTTGGTGAGTACAGCGTTGTGGGTATTTCATTCTACAGACTGTTGGTTGTCCAGAAATTGCACCATAATCCAATGATGAGTTTGGAGGGGAAAGAAAAATGGATTAGTGTTGGAATGAACCAACATTTTTCACTAAGGCCTATTGTGACCTAAAAATAGACTGAATTTCAATGTCATTAAAAGATTCTGGGATATAGTAGTTCATTATTCCATAGCAGAGTGAAAAAAATCATACATTTCTTCTTAAAGTTAGGGTGAATTAAAGATCAACATGAGACCTGAGTACTCCAACCCCGGTGTGTATGTTTATAGAATTGGGTGTATTTCCCCATTGACGTTTATGTATGCAGAGGACACAAGTCACTGTGAAAGCACTGGAGAAGCTTTGTGCAGGACGGGCTGGTGTGTTTGGCAGCTGGGGAAAAGCAGGGATGGATGGATGGATGGAGTGTATCGCCCAAGTCTTCCTAATAAAATGAAGAATATTAACATACAAGTTTTATCCCTCATGAGTTAAGGAAACCTGGAAAAGAAGTGAAGGGATTAGATCTGAAACCAGTGCTTGGGCAGTTTTAGCAAGGTGATGGGACATAGGCAGTTGGTACAGTTTAGTTTTACTGTTTTTTAATATTGTTAGAAACATCTGTCAAAAGCTGGGAAGAAGAGTTGTGGTTAAATATACTCTCACAAAGGTTATTTAGGTGCTAAATCCACTGAAATCCCTTTTTCCTGTCTTTGTTTCTTTGCACTTTTTTGGGTTGTTTTTTTGATCCTAGATGTCTGAATCTGGAGTGTACCTGATGTCTTTGGCTCACAATGGTCCTTAAGTATGTCTGTTATTTGCAGTCTTTTTCTCTTAGCAGAACTTGACCAGGTGGAAATGACCAGAGTTGAGGATGAAAGCTCTGTTGTATCTCGTAACAACCTCCAATGGAGGCTTGAACAATGAGTAGGAATGGGCTGTTTGAACTGCCATTGAACTTCAGGCTCTTGGTGCAACACCAGCAGGATCGTGGTTGTTGGTTGCTTGCTTCATTACTTTCTCTAAAGCCAGCCAGGTTGGGTGTGTTTTGTTTGGTGTTCTGTGTTGTAAAGTGTGGCTGATGCCCTGCTGGGAGCTGGGTTGAAACTTGGGTGCAAGGAAATGGCAATGTGCCATCTCAGGCCTTTAAAAGCAAGTCCCCTGCAAACCTTTCTTCATTAAAGGGCCTCTCTTACCCTCTCTTTCTCCCTTATTCAGTGTAATGTGGACAGGAAAATCACTGGTGCTAATGTAATGTTTTACAGTAAAGCTTCATCTTGTTTGATTCTGTTTCATTTCGTGTACTGTGAAATGTTTTTAAGTGGATATAATGTTCTAGAGTCCATTCTTCAAACTGCCCTCAGCGTGCTTAGTTTGATACCACACTTCGGCTTTCATTGCAAGACCTCTCAGTGTGCTTTGCATTATGCAAATGTGGCAGGAATGAGTCAGACGATGTTCAGGGTTCTGATCAGAAACCATTTGCAAGTGTCTTCCTCTTGTGTCTGTGTACGTGTCCCACTAGAGAGGAAGTCTGAGCAGCTTTGCAGTTACTGGAAAACAAGAGTTCCTGTCTCTCCTCATATCCTCACTGTGAAGACCAGCCAAACCAAGTACCTGTACGTTTCCTCTCCAATTCAAGATGTTGCTAGACATAAATCAGTAAAAGCAGATTAAATAAGCTATATCCATCAAAAATACAGTAATTAGAAGCATCACCCTGCCCCTAACAAATCTCTGATGAATACAGTTGCAGTCCTTAGTGCTATTTGGGTGCCTTAAATGGTGGGGTTTATACTGTGGAAAGCTGAGCTCTTGTGTCACTGATGCAGTTAGTTATATGCACTAGAATTGCCTTGATTTGTACAGGGCAAGCTAAGCTTCATTGGTTTCTCTTGATTTTAGTCAGTGCTGATTTATAACTGAATTCATAATCTCATTATGAAAGTGTCTTGGTTTAAGCAAGGGTTCGTTTACATGCAAGTAGGTTAAGACTCTGATAGCAAAAAATGACTTAAAGTTTCACTAGTGTTGGTTTTGCTGTCCTTTCTTTGTGGACAGAATTGTGTGACCGGCCCTTTAGAACTGATGTGATCAGGTCTCCTCTTCTAGCTTTTGTCAGTGAACCACCACAAAATGAAATGGGGGATAAGTGCACATCGGCCTGTCCTCCCCACCAAGGAGAGTTAAATTTAACCTTTCAAGTACACAGACAAGAGACCAAGCAGCAAGTTATGCAGATACGCAGGGCTGAGGCAATAGAAAGAGCTTTATGTGGATGCCAACCAAATCATTAACTGTGGCCATGTCTATATAGTACATGACAAAATCATGAGGGCTGTGAGAGTGTGAACAGGCCTTTTGTGGACTGAGTTAAGACTTACTGTAAAATTACTGGCTTCGAGCAGATGCATGCAAACTGCTGATGTACTCTTGAGAGTTATGGGTGCAATTAGTCTGAACTGGCAGCTGAACCTGCTCGGGAAGAGATTGGATTTTTGTGGTGCCTTTATCTTTCCCTTCCTTTCTCAAGTCTTTGCATAACTAGCTGACAGTACTGCTGCTGAACTGCACATCCAGCCTCAAAAGTTTCATGTTGCTTTGATTCAGAGAGCCTGAGGCTTCTGCTGACCTATAGGGTAGGCCTTTTGTTCTGGAAAAAGTTAGGAGCTGTTTGCTGCTTGAAAGATCATTTTTCCATTTATCCTATAGTCACCAGTCTGGTTTTAATGCCTTGTATGATCTCTTGCTTACCTCTGTTTCCCTTACCAGTATCATTTAATCTGAAGGCATCTTGCTGATCCTATTTAGTGCCAAAATCTAGCATGCTTTTCTTCCTTTTCTCTAAGTTTCCCTATTGCTGATTCTTGGCCAGTTTCTGCTGAGGTAGCTGGATAGTGGTCACGATAATCACCCTCAGCTGTCTTGTATATCTGAGGCTATTTCATGCTTCCCCTCTCCCTTCACCAATACTCATATCCTGCAGAATACAAGAGTTAAGGGGTCATTCAATCTTTAATGTGCATCTCTTTCTTTAATGTGCTATCTTAAACCAAGATTAAAACTGTCTCTTCCTGTGCCTGCTCTGTGGCAAACTGGTTGCAGATGCGATTTGCCATCTTCACACTGCTTATCCACCTTGTAGTAGAAATCAATGAGCAGTCTCCAGTCATGTGCAGTTTTGAGATCCTTGTTTTTCAAACTACTGGCTCTTTACTCAGTGTTCCCAGTTAAAGCATCTGGGAATGGGTTTGGCTAAAGTCTCAGTAAATTAGGCTCTTAATATTCTGCAGCATATTATAATTACATTAACGTATTACTGTTTCTTATTGCTTATGGAATATGGGTTTGGAATTCCTGATTCTCCCTTCCAATGTGTTATATTAGAATTGGTTAAATGGGTCCAAATCTAAAAAAATATTGACTTAGAGCTACAGTGCACCTTACAAAGCTGCTTATTCTAGGAAATTGGCCTCCTGTTATCTCTGATTTCATGCTTTTTCCATCTGTCTCAAAATGAAGAGATTAGGGCTGATCTGTGCTACGTGTGTGAGGCAGATTATGGTAATCTTATTATTCTGATCTCATTACCCTTAGTCTCTAGATCTGAAAATGTCCTGGGGTTAACCCTTTCTTCAGCAGCTGCAAAAGCACCTACTGAAAAGGTGTAATGGAGGTGTGTTCTGCAAACTTCACATTAAAGTTTTATATTACCCTGAAATAATGAAGCTCTCAAAGACTTTCCTACTGAGAGTAATACACTTGGTTGTTGTTGGGTTTGGTTGTTGGGGTTTTTTTGTCTGAACGGGCTGTCTAAAATGAGGAATAAATCAACTCCTTTGAGTTACAAAGGATGAAATTCACCCTGTGTATATGACAACGAATAAGAAATGGTTGTTAAGAATTGCATTTTCAGCTTAAACAAAACACCTTCTGGAGATCCTTAGTTCGTGATAGGTTAGAATTATTTTTTTCTAGCTTTTCTGAAAAGAAATTGGGATTTTTCCAAAGTGTTGTCCCAGTGCTTGACACAGAGAATGATAAAACTTAAGAGAGCGTCTCCTGATCTCAGTGCAAGTACACGCAGGTTAATGCAAGATGCTGGAAAACATGTAGCTGTGTATTTTAAATGAAGAAGGGACAACTGAATTGAAGCACAGAATTCCCAAACATTTTAGTATCTACAGCACAATGTTGCTGTTGTTACTGGTAGGTCAATATTAGTTGATTGCAAAGGGTTAACTTTCTCATCTGGTGGAGAAAGGGATTCTCTTCTGCACAGGGCTAGTAGGTTTTACTGTGAACACTAATCCAAATGTTGTTAGGTGGACTTTGAGGATTACAAGAGGTCTTTGTCTCCAACTTATGGAGAAGCTCTGTCTTTTCTGCACAGTTTCAGGCACCACTTATGAAACAAGTGTTGTTGCTTCTTCAAGCCTGTAAGTGAAAAGAAAGCAAAGTGACAGCTGATGCTTGTGGGAGTTACAAAGCAAATATGCTCCTCTGTCTTTAAGAGATTTGGGTTTTATCGTAACTCCTGTTTGAACAGATTCATCGGCTATTTGAGAGTACTACACTGATGGACTTCCAGATTAGATACTGGAGGGAGCTCTCTCTAAAGTATTTGAATATTGCTCTGACTGTTCCACTGCCATCTGTGAACATCAAGCATATTTCCATGTCCTATCCTGAAGTTGCTTTTGGGAAGAAGATTGGAAGGGAAGAGGAATGAGATGTGTTAGTACATCAGAGCTGGGATAGAAGCAAGGAAGTTCCTTCTCCTTCTGTGTTCTGTCATTTTTACAGGTTATCTGAATTGGACCTTCTAGTAGATTGGGGTATGTTGTTAGACCTGGTTTTGCTTAGGGAGAAGCATGCAGTGCAGGAACATCACTTAAGTTGCTACCCCAACTGTCTAGATTAGAGTGTGTACTCATTACAGAGTGTGTGCCTACATTAGGCTGCATTGTTTTGTAGTACGGGAGCACTTGAGCTTTTCCTCTAGTTGCTAATTCCTGTGATCTGTTGATAGAAAACTCATGTAAGTGACCAAGCTCCATTGGGAATGAGCATGTTGGCAAAAATGGAGCCTTTCCAAATGATCTTCACCCTGCTCAGTCTTTAACTTCTCAGACACTTGGGCCAGCACAGGGTGAGGATGGAGTGTGCAGAGTTGGGAATGAAAGGCTGGAGGGGAGAAAGTGCTGGGAGAAGCTTAATGCAACTCTGTCACAAACTTCACTTCTGGATTCACTGCCTTGGGGATATGCCTTGGCATTCCAAAACAGAATGGTCTGGTTTGTGTGTCACTCACTTGTGGTAGTGCAGACATCTGTAGAGGTGCACTGGGAACCAGTCAGGGGAAAGAGGTCACTGGAGAGGGGTTTGATTGGTTGGGTTTGGGGTTTGGGGAGGTTTTTTGTTCTTGGTTTGGGGTTTTGTTGGTTGATTTGGTTTGGTTTTGGTTTTTTTTTAGCTAAGGTTGTGTTTGATTTGGTTCAAAGGAGCTGTGCTGGGGTGGGGGGAGCGGCTTTGGTGTGGGAGCCTTTTCAGCATACCCTGCACTGGCATTGCTGCTGAAGGATTTTGCTGATGGCAGACTTCAGCCTTCATCTCTGCCCTGGGGCTATACATTTGGCTAAGTCTCATGATGGCAGAGCAGCCTTCTCTTGCTGATTATAGAGCAGTCCTTTCTTTTTGTAGCTTGAATTCTTGCTGTTCTTAAGAACTCCTTAAAAATTTGCCTTACCAAAACCGCTGCTTCTATTGTGCGTTCACACTGGGTGGTGATGGTTGTTTTGCTTTGAGTGCTGGGTTGCTGGCAATGTTTTAATATATTTTTAGATAACAGTGAAGTATTTGTTTTTCAAATGAGAGGTAGGAAATTGCAAAGAATAAAGAATTGCATGAGCTGGCTTAGTGATAGCATGCCTGTTCCATTTGGGGTAGTGGAGGAGGAAGGGGGAATAGATGGTGATGTAAGGGTTGTTTCTGTGACACTCCTCAAGTAATAATGTCTGTGAGGAGCTGTAAAGGGCTGAAGGAAAAATAAAGACATAGAGGATTTGTGGACTTTGCTTGCCATGAGCCATATCTCCTCTGTAAGAGGAGCATAATTCAAGTGAGCACAGTGAACCCTTCCTGTAGCAAATGCAGAACTTCCCCTGAGCATGATTCTTGACAAAGCAGAGGATAGATTGCACTCACTATGAGGGAAGGGTTGTCTCTATAAACAAGAAACATTAAGACTCCTGATTAAATTCTGGCAAACAGAGTTTGGAAGCTCTGCATTGATGAGGCCAATCTTTGTGCCGGCTGCAGTAAGCCTTACACCTGAGAAGTGCACGTAGGCTGGAGATTGCAGGCTGGGGTTTTGTAACAGTAGAAAAGTGGAGGGGCTTTCTTCAGTATTTTAAAGCTTGTTTCCTGGTCTAATTATCACTGGTCAGTCTTTCCCATTTTGCTGATGTGTGAAGTCTGCTTAATGAAGACCAGTATCTTCTGTCCCACAAGCATTGATATCATCTTGTTCTCCATCTATATACCTGGTAAATTTTACAGCCACAGCTAAGTTCTGCTGTCCCAAAGGTGTAGGTGTAACTGCTGCTGCCCGTCCTAACAAGAAGAAGAAATAAGGCTTCCTTGCATGGACTGACAGCTGTTTGTAGAGGGCTCCTCACCTGGAATTCTCATTTTTCACCTTCACATAAGATTTCAGCATCATTTACTGCATTCTTTCAGTAGAGCAGGGACTGAAACGCATGGGCAGGGAGTTACTGATGCGTTTTGAAGCTGGGGGAAATGCACTTCAAATAGATGGCAATAATCTATCCTTAGATCACTAAGGCTGTGAAACCTTCTCGGTGCTAACAGGAAATGGCAGACTTCAGCTTCATTGGCCAAAGAGATCAGCCTTTGCAGGTGGGGTCTGAACTGAATGGTGGTGATATTTGAGGCAGCTGTCTGAGGGCAGTGGAACTGGGGCTTTTCCTTCTCTGTACTTTCAAACGCAGATTGCAGTTATGTGCTCTTGGGACTGGCAAAAAAGTCTGTCTGTGCCTGAGGTGTGCAAGAAATCAGGGAGTGTTGATTCTTCATAGCAGATACTGATAATTCAGTTGTTACAGGAAGGATATCGCTGTTAACACTTGCTCGACATCCTATGTCTAAAAGGTTTGATGTCAGTGCACTGGTATTGCCATGTGATTTTTAAACATGTAGTCATAAAACCCTGCTCTTCTCATGTGCAGTTTCACAATGTGTAGTTGGATGGATTGGGCTGACTTTTTGCTGTGCATGGCAGTGATAAGCCCATAAAGAATCCAGCTTGTCAGAAGGACCAACAGCTGGAAGTATGGAGCAAAAGCAGACTTGATTAGCCCACCAGTACTTCTTGTGAGTGTCCCTAACCTCAACAGCTCTTTCATGCATTAGGTCTGTGGTTTTTCTGTCTATGCTGCAGAAATCCTCAGCTGTCTTCCCAGGATCAGTACGAGGTTTAGCTTAACCTGGCTGCGTGGCCTCAAGGTGTTTCTATCTTACTTATTGAAGGTCCTAGCTTCAATTTGTGTACAGCTTGAAACAAAGCTGCCTTACCAATTGCCCAAATAAGCCTGTCCCCAGAAGACACAAATACCTCGGTCAGCCTCAGCTGAGTACCTCACTCTGCTTCCCCATTTCTCTTCTACCCACTCACGTTCAGTTGAGTCTTGGGTTTTTGCTGCCCCTTTGCAGGACTACCTGTGTACTGCTTCTTAAGCTCTTGTCCACCTGTTCCCATTGTCTGCTCTGTTTAACTCTGTCTAGATGAAACTTCATGCAAGTGGAAGATTAATTCTTGCTTATGTGAGTTTTGGGGTTGGTTGTTGGAGGAATTGTAGAGCAGTTTGTGTCTTTTGAAACTGGAATGAAGGGTGTTTCCTTTATGGCACTGCCTGCCCTATTCCTTCCCGTCTCCTTAGTTGCTTGTCTCAGCTCTAGACTTGTACCCTGCACTTGCTGTGTGTCTGTGTTGCTGACCAGTGACCTAAGACAGGTGAAAGATACACCACCACCACCTCCCTTAACTGTTCTGCACATCGGTTCCCCAATCTGTTGCACTACACAAGTGCTTGTTACCACTGCAATGGAGTACATGTGGGAGGCTGCAGCCACACAGCACCAACAGCACAAACCAACTCAAACAGTGCTGCTGCCAAACATCCAATCACCACAGACTGATAGCCTGGCCTGTGAGTTTGTACTGGGTAGCAACTCATGCTCAGAAGTATGAATTAACACATCAGGCTCTTAATTCTGAGGTTAAGATGCGTACAAGGTCAGTACCAACAATTTCATTGCTGAGTGTTCTGAGAGATGCCACAAACATCCTCATTCCTGGATGCAGTTTTCAATCGTCTGGATTTTGGCTTGTGGCAGGTCTGTGTTTAGTAGGTGAATACGTGTGCCACTTTCAAGGCATGACTAAACTACTGTGTTTTTTGAGGACCATCAATAAGAGATCTGAAATACACAAAAGTTCAATGATATCAGAATAACTAAAGTGTTGCTTAGCTTTCCAAATATACATGTTTAATATGGCCTATCAGGTGTAATTAACCTGGGGAACTTTGTTCTGTGTCTAATTAGTTGTCACATATTATTCCCGATACCGGTCTGTCAGAGCTGAGTAAGACTGTTTCACATGCTGTAAAGTTTACAATGCTATAAAATATGAAGCAATCAGTATTAGATACAAGAACCTATGCTGGCAGAATCCTAAGGCCTTGACATTTTAAAACCAGATGAAGCAAAGTTAAAGGGTTTATTGCTCTTTTAACTTGTCTGGACTGTAAAATAGATGTGTAATAAATACTGTAATAAAACAGTTTAAACAAAGCCAGGCATTTAAAGACAAAAAAGGATATGAAGATCTATCTTGTAAATATAGGCCAGTTGCACTGAAAGCTTCCTCCCCCCCTCCAATAATAGTGCTTATAATCAGAAGAAATCTGCTTCTTGATCTTTGGAAAGATGTTGGACCTTTTGCTTGTATGGTTGCAATAGGTTTTTGACTGGAAAAAAACAGAGTAGCTGCAGATCAAGTGAATTCTTTACAAGCAAAAAAAAGAAAGTCTGTGTTTTGAACACTTTTGACATTTTTCTTTAAGGCCTTTACAGGATGTATCATTTCTTAGTGCTCTTTAAAATGCAGCAGATAGTGTCTCATGTTGTATTTCCTACTGAGATATAGTTGGGGTTTGGTAGTGGTTTTGGGTAACCTTTGCATGTTTCCCTTCTGGCTTGCTGGAACAGGCAGTTAACATTGATGCCTGATTTGCTCCTCACCAAATAGTCCGTGGTTGTCAGGGCAAGGTAGGTGCATTTTCTCTTTTTCCAGGTTTTTTAAGTACATCAACACTGCAGTTTTCATATGTCTGTACATATATTGCTGGTCACTTGAATTTCCCAGTGCATCCCAGGATATCAAGCCCAGTAGTCCACTGACGCTGACAGCCTAGATTATAAGCTACCAGGGAGACCTCATTTAGGTGAAATCTACCGTAGGATGGATGTAGAAAATCACAACCAAGCTTGGGTAGCAGAGGTTCACTATTGCACTGAGTGTCTTTCCACCATGTAATCTTGGCTATGATAATACTGCATTAATGAACTGGGTGATGAAATAGGACATCCTTATAGTATTTGTGATGATTATTAGTTGAGTTTGGCTTATGCTGAAGATACAGTGAAGGAATGTGTTCTAAAACCAGGAAGATGTTCAACAAGAATTAATGTAACACACAGACAGAAATAATCAACTGCCCAAATACAGGCTGGGGAATAACTAGCTAGGTATCAGTTCCTCTGGAAATACCCTAAACATTACAGCGGGAGACTGGCTGAAACTGAGGTGATATCACACTCTTAAGCAAAACTTACAATGAGATGTATAGACAGGGCTGTAATACCTCTACAACATGCAAAGAAATTCCACTCGGAGCATGTAAGGCCTTGGCTGGGGAGCACTGTAGCTTAAAGTCCACAAGACTTTAAAGCAACAAGACTTTAAACCACCTCTAAATTTCTGATCAACTATTAAGTTCCACTAGTTATCTTCTCTCCTCTTGCCCAGCTTTCCCAGCACTGGGATAGAGTTTGGTCTTCCTGCAGAATGCCAAGTGAACCGAGCAATACTGAGTTTCAGTGGCTGCAGTCACCTCTAGAGGTTTGCATTGCATAGCTGTTACTAAGCAGCTTCCTTGACACATCCTTTTGGACTTTAACCTGTTATTACTTATGTACGTCATAGCAATCCTGTTGTGTACAAGCATTAGAATGGTTGTAATAGAGAACTTCTTTACATGGAGCAATTGCTTGATGTAACTCCACAAATAACTGTTCCTGGCTGCTTAAAAGTGGAGGGTGAACATTGTGTGCTAGGAAAAGCAATAATTAAGAATGAAAGTACAGGAGTGGAGCGTTGGACTGTGAAGAATCCTGTTCTTCAATGAGATGCCAGCCTTTCCTTGTCCTCTAGTAGTGTTGAC